>CM034148.1:406173623-406377755 GCA_019776745.2 Taxus chinensis
ACAGCTGGGATTATGGCCAGTTTTCTACGATAAAAAAGGCTATAAGTGAGGATGAGAATCGGCAAGGAAGTTTCCTATGGCTAACCATGGGAGGATTAGTGACTAATATTTTATAGTGTGATCTCCTGGTAGCTGAAATGACAAAGGGGATTGTTGATGGAAAATCACAACACCCTTGAATGTCTACAACTCGATGGGTTGAGACTCTCAGTGCGATTGCATAACATGGAGCTTTTCCCAAGTGTGGGACCTTGCGAAAACGGAAAAGCTCTCCAGATGAAGGCCGGTTCCTATTCCTCTGTTCAGATGCACATGTAAAAATGTAGAGGGTTTACTCAAAACCTAAACTAACTTGCCAAGGAGACATGGTAAGAAAATGCATAAAATAAAACCTAAACTACAAAGGTGATGCACCGAGGAATGAAGAACACCTGTCTTGCCAATAAACACAAACCATAAAAATGCAATGCAAGATCATGCACAGATAACCAGATTTGCAGTGAAAGATCAAGAGGATGCAAATGAACATAGAGAGGGTTGAGAATCATCCACAGACATGCATTATTTTCTCCAAAGATTGATACAACACACTACAAAATGCCAAGAGGCAAAGTTGCATTCCAATTTTTAATGGGAGGTTTGAACTCCACAAATTCACCTGCCAAAGAGAAGAAGGGAGGGGCAAAACAAGAATGTCCAACCTTTAGAAAGAATCCCCTCCTTATAATTTATAGGAAGAATGAGAGAGGGAAGAGAGAGGAAATCCAAATCTACCCCAACCACCTCCAGGTTGCATTTAATTTATCTCATTATGGTGGTAGGTGAGAACCCTAGCAAACTTAAAAAGTGGCGAATTGTATTTTGCATTTTTAAGAACTTGTTCCCACCCAATTAAATATATCTAGTCATAGTTGGATAGAGGACCTCGTAAGCTTTCCAAAAAGTCCAACCTTGCGTGAATCCGAGCTCCCTGTGAAAATTTATGGCCGTCTGAATATCTGGGTCAGGGTCTGCTTCCTGTCAGCGCTCAGAATGTTACGCCTCCTGAAGGTGTGCCATAGGCACATCCATATTCATGTCGAAATACCCTTACATGCACCAAGGTGTGAATTATGTCATGTCAACATTTTGTGTCATGTTCCCTTTACATGTGCCAAGGCGCGACTTCTGCCATGTCGACACTCTCCTACCTCCGCCAAGGGCGCATCCATTTTCGTGTCGACACCTTCTGTCGTGCACCTCTTACCTACGCCAAGGGCACATCCATTTTCATGTCGACACCTTTTGTCATGTGCCTCTTACCTGTGCCAAGGGTGCATCCATTTTCCTGTCGACACCTTCTGTCGTGCGCCTCTTACCTGCGCCAAGGGCGCATCCATTTTCGTGTCGACACCTTCTGTCGTGCACCTCTTACTTGCGCCAAGGGTTGTTGGTGACGCAATAAAAATTGGGCTCTGAGTTTCTTTGATTTCCATATTCTTCTATTTTTCTATATCTACCTGGGGGGGAGATATTTACAACAATTTGGTGACTCAATGGGATCACCTGCCTGCTAGGTAGAAGATCAGTGGCCTTTTAGCAATCCATTGGGCATGGAGTCATAAGTAATAACCTGAAACCAACTTGATCTCTGATCTCGAGCCTGGTATCACAACTCCTTCTTCGAGAGCATGCTAAACTGTAGAAATTAACCTGAGAGCAAGAAAACCTGTGCCGAAGCACTTAGGGAAATTGAAACCTAACTACAACAAGACGATGTGCATACGCACTTAGAGGAATTTTAAATTTAGGATAATATTTACAAGGGTAAACCTTTTCCTTTTAGGATAAATGTTCAAGATAGATTCCGTTAACCGGAATTGGGAGTTCTTCTCCATCCAATGTAGATAATTGGAAGGCATTACTACTTTTGCATTCTGTGACCATATAGGGGCCACTCCAAATGGCATCAAACTTGGAATGCTTTCCTGGTTTTGCCTGATCTACATCCCATTTTAGGACTAGGTCGCCTTCCTGGAAGGTCCTTGCTTTTGCCTTCTTATCAAACCATATTTTTACTAAGGCCTGATCCTTCTCAATCATCTGAAATGCATGCTCTCTAATTTCCTCCAATTCCATCAACTATGCATACCTGGCCTCCATTGGTTTGAACTCAGACAACTCCAACTACTTCATGAGCTCCAATGCTGGAAATTCTAATGATATAGGCAATACTGCCTCTTTCCCATAGACCAACTTGTAGGGAGAATTACCAGTAGACCTCTTTGGCATTATTCTGTCAGCCCACAATGCTGATCTTAGCTTGGTATGCCATGTCCTTTGGTTTTCATCCAGAGTCCTTTGATGATCCTTAGCAAATTCTTGTTCGTGGACTCTGCCTGTCCATTACCCTGCTGGTAATAATTTGAAGAGGTGTTCAAATAGATTCCATTCTTGACAGCCCATTCTGTAATCTTGGAACCTATGAATGCTAATGCATTGTCTGATATGATAGTGGCTGGCACACCGAACCTGGTCACTATTCCTTCATAAAATTCTAGTATGTTAGACTCATTTGCTTCTTTGAGCGCTACTGCTTCGGTCCACTTGGAGAAATAGTCCGTTGCCGTGAGAATCCACTTGTGGCCTTGGCTTGAGTTAGGATTTATGACCCCAATAAAGTCTAATCCCCATTGCATAAATGGTTGGTCAACCAAAATTAGGTGCAATGGAAGTGCTACTAGTCTTTCTTTTCCTGTGAAGAGTGCACATTTCTTGCACTTTCTTATCCATGTATAGCAGTCACTGAGCACTGTCGGCTAATAATATCCTACCTTCATTATCTTGAGAGCTGTTACTCGTGGGGTGAAATGTCCTCCGGAATCTCCATCATGAAAATCTTGTAACACCCTCTCAATTTGACCCGTCCCAATGCACCTCAATAAAACTCCATTGATGTCCTTTTTAAACAAAGCACCATGAACAAGCACATATTGAATGGCTTGTAATCTGAAGTATCTCCTCTTTGCTTTGCTCATTTCTGGAGGGCATAGGCCGGTCTGTAGGAAGTTTATCATACTATGAGTCCAACAAGGAGTAGGCACATCATCATTTTCCTGTTCTTGACCACCCTGTAATACCAAGACAGTCTCCTTTTCATCACCTGGTTCAACTTGTTGACTCAAGGCTAGTTGTTCGCATAGTCCCTTCCCACGTACTAGTTTGGTGACCTTGATCTCGATGTCATATTCCATGACACGAGTTATCCATCCTGCACGTTTCTCATTCAGATACTTGTTTAGAAGGAAGTCCTTGACTCCCGCATGAGAGACCAATAATTGGATCTTGTTGTTTGAGACTAGGTGCTTGAATTTCTTTAAACTCCTGATCATTGCAAGGACATGCTTTTCAATGAAAGAGTACCTAGTTTCGTATTCCTCCAAGCCTTGAATGAAGAAAGCAACTGGTTGTTCTAATCCTTCTTTGTTTTGTTGTGCCAGGATTGCAGAAATTGTGTCTCCACCACCAAAGGCATATAACATGAAATCCTTGGAGAAGTCTAGATTGACGAGAGTTGGAGCTTGAGATATAGCCTCTTTTATTGCCTCAAAAATTGCCTTGCCTTCAGATGTCCACTTAAATGCCATGCTCTTCTTCAACATCAATGTTATTAGCTTTACGAGAGCTGCAAAGTTTGGAACAAACCTGCGGACAAAATTGATCCTTCCTAAGAAGCTTTGAAGAGCCTTCTTATGACTTGGCAATGGCAACACTCGAATTGCTTCAACTCTTTCTGGGTCAATCATCAATCCCTCCTTTGAAACAATATGGCCTAGAAGTTTTCCTTCGTGAGCCAGGAATATGCATTTTTGGGATTCAATGATAGCCCAAATCTTCTACACCTCTGAAATACCTTCCTCAGATGAAAGAGGTGATCCACTACATTTTTGGAGAATATAGTGATGTCATCAAGATATATCAGAACTATTTTATTGATCAACCCCTTGAATGCCATATCCATTTCCCTTTGGAAAGTGGCTCCAGCATTTGATAGGCCAAATGGCATCTTCTTGTAGGCATATGTGCCCCATTTGGTGGTGAAAGCCATCTTGAACTGGTCATCTTTCTTCACCATTACCTGATTATACCCTGAGTAGCCATCTAAGAGAGAGAATCTCTCCTAACCGGATACCACTTGCAATATTTGTTCCTTTGAAGGAAGTGGGTAATGGCCTTTAAGAGATGCGCTGTTGAGGTCTCGGAAGTCTACACACAGCCTGATTTCTCCGCTCTTCTTCCTGACCGGAACCAAGTTTGCAACCCAGCTTGAGTGCTTGATTGGGAATATAATGCTTGCCTCTATTAACTTGTTTAGCTCTTTCTTCATTAGAGGCTCAATGTGAGGGTTGACTGGTCTCTGCTTCTGCCTAATGGGTTTAACATCTGGATCCAATTCTATGGTATGTTGTGCCAACTTCAGATTGAAACCTCTCAAGTCTTCATAGCTCCAAGCGAAGGCATCTGGAAATTCTTGGCAAAGTTGTATGAAATATGATTTCTCCTGCTCAGTGGCCACTTTGCCAATTTGAAGTGTTTTGCCTTCCCCAACCGGAATTGGCTCTGAATCTTCTCTCTTGACCTGTATGTTAGCATTTTCCTTACGGAACTGGTTGTTAGGGTTGAAGATAGAATCCAATGTTACTAAACCCTTGGGGAAGCTTGTTTTTCTACAACTGCACTACTTGATCCCCATACTGCTGCTCTAATCTGACCTGATTCCTAGCTGAGAATTCAGCCTCTTCTTGTAAGAAATTGACGATCTGTTGATCGTTCTCAAACACCTGCCAGCGTGTTTATTATCTGAACTACCTACTGCCTCACAATCACATGGAAATGTGGGCTGTGTTTTTTTTGTGATGTTGTTTACCACATCAAACATTGCTCCAAAAGCTGTGAGCCTATCTGTGGCTTCATTTTTCTTCCTAGGTATGGACACGATGTTGAAAGCTTCAAAATCCTCAATGACGTCCCATACCCTGTTCTTGTAGTTCTTTAGCAGTTCATTCTTTGTAGCATGTTGTCCCTTAACTTGATTGATGATCAGCTCGCTATCCTGGAATACCTGCAAGTTCTTTATGCCCTTTTTCCTAGCCCAATGAAGTCCATGAATCAAGGCCTCATATTCAGCTATGTTGTTTGAACAAGAAAACTGGAAACAGAAAGCTGAATAATATTTGATGCCTTGAGGTGAAACAAGCATAGCTCCTCCTCCTGCACCTTCCCTACTCCTTGATCCATCAAAAAATAATTTCCATACCTCATTGTCATCCTTATGGTCTAGTTTGGTGATGCTAGGAATAGGCTGGTTTTCTTCATGTATGCAATAGACTCCTAGCTCAGATTCTTCTACTTCTTGGTAGGGATCAAAAGCATGTACCTTGCTTTCCCATTCATCAAGAGTCAAATCTGGGATGCTTCCAACTTTGGTGTCAGCTTCATCTGTGCTTGGATAATCTTCTTGATCAAATGCTGAACAGTTGGCATTGATTTGGCTTGGAGTATGAGGCTCAATATGAAAGTTTGCAATTGGTTTGGATCTGATTGTGACCTTAGTACCATATCTTGTTCTGAACAACATGTGTGACCACTCAGCAGATAAGTAGCCTCCAATTTTAGTTGTGAAATCCCTTGATAAGCATAGGGCAAAGAGTGGTGGCAAATCTATCACTGACACATCTTGCAAAATGGTAACGTTGGGGCATGCATGCAAGGTAAGATTCAAACCTTTAATCACTCCCACCGTTGCCACTTCTGTCCCATCCAATTGCACTACCCCCTTTGATATGACTTCATATTGGAGACCCAGTTGATCAGCTATTTGCTTGGGCATGACAGAACTACTTGCCCCAGAATCAATCATGCAATTGTGTACTAGTTTATCCCCAATGATTAATGAAACATAGAATGGAGGGGCTTTCAAAAACTTTACCTTGTTGTCCTTCATGATTCCCTTCAGGCTGAGCAGCATTTGTGAGGACCTTCTCTTGCATATGGACCTGCTGGTTTGAAGTTGACCAATTCTTCATGGAAGCTTGTAGAAGATCTCTTTGGCCTGGGATGGATAAAGATTCCCACATTGATATATTCACATTTGTTTTCTTCATTTGATAAATGATGCTAAATGGGGATGAAAGATCTCTTTGCTATCCTTTAGGCTGCACATTCCTTTCTTGTGCATGGGCAACAACAGATGGCATTTGAGTTGGTTTAGAAGGTGGTTTGGGCTGTCCTTGCATGTTTGGAGCTGCATTTTGCTTACCTAACACCTTGTGGAGTGATGGAAGGTTGTAGATCACTTGGAGCCAATGACTTCCCTTCACCAATATTCCTCTTCTTTGATCTTGTGTTAGCTGCTACACTCTGAGAAATTGTTTGATTCATGCCACAAAAATCCTCAGCTTGCCAATTCACAAGTGTGGTATCATTTGGAGCTGTGTTTTGCTGAGATGTCCCTTGTTGCTGATTTGTTTCTTGACTCACTTCACCCTCTACGCCAGTAGTTGTCACCATCAAGGCTTGGTTCAAAGCACCATTGAAGCACATAGATTGGTTGTGAGGTTCATTGCATGGGAAACACCAATCATACTCTTGAGCTATGTTGTTTTGCACTGGCACTAATGCTTTAGAAGTAGATGCAACATTGGGGTTATAGGGCTGAAATGGTCTATTGGCGGGAGGCCTTACTTGGCTTTGATTTGCAGTTAGATTGGGTGGCCTATTGGGCTGGTATGGTGGCCTAGCCTGGTACTGCTTGAGGCTGATACGGTCTAGCACTTTGAGCTTGCTGTCTTTTGATAGTCACCAGCTCATTTCCAAGGTTCTGCAATTGTTTCATAACCTCTTGGAGTTCATTTGAAGCACTAGAGGATGAAGTAGAAGTTTCATTTGAACTTTGATTTCTAGGAGTGGGAATAGGAGCCAAAGTGGGTGCTTGACTAGTGCTTGGATTTTCTAAGTTTGGATACAAGGGCATGGGAGGCCTAGGAGCCAGCTTACCAGCTTGAATAAGATAGTTTTCAGCCCTAATGGCAATGCTATAAGCAGTAGGTAAGGTTGTGCCTCCCATAGATTGAATTAACATAGAAATATCAGAATTCAAAGCTTTAAGATAATATAGAAAAGCACCTTTAGCTGTTGGCCTAACGGCCACTGGAATCCTATCCCAAGACCTTTGAAATCTAAAGTTGAAGTCAGTCAGCTGCTCATTGGGAGCTCTCTTGATAGTTGTCAATTGTTCCAGTAGAGACAAATTGTCTCCCTTTTCTCCAAACTGAACTCATGGAGAACAATGCATAACTGATTCCAATTTCTTGGATAGAACCATAGGCTCCTAAACCATTGCAATGCCATCCCTATTGATTCCAATTTTGGATAGAACCAGAGGCTCCTAAACCATTGCAATGCTTTCCCTTTGAAGAAGATGTCCAGCAATTTGACAGCAACATCCATTTCATTTATCTCATGGATTGCACAAACGTTAGCAATGTCTTTGACATGATCACCAGGAGTGGTATGATTTTCTCCAGTGAAAAATGGAATGTTCTTCAATGCTGCAATTGGAACTGGATTCTGTGCATTGAGGGCAAGTGGGCTGCTGCCCAGTGAAATTGACAAAGGGATTCGGTGGTAGATGTAGCATTATGATTGGCCTAAGAACTCTGGTTGATGCGAGAAAAGGTCTACCAGGTGGAGGTGTAGACAAAGTCCTGTCTTAGGTGGAGATGGTGACCTTTGTGGTCTTCTTCCTCTCCTTCCTCTGCCTGGTGATAGTTGTAAGTGGAAGCAAATAACACCCTCTTCTCAAGTATCAGACCTGGTTCAACCTTCTTCTCATACCTGGGCAACCTTTATGTTATACTCACTATTCTACCCCTTTGGCTGCTAAACCTGTGAATTTACCCCTTCGGAGTCACCAGGTGTGTTAGCACCTAATCGAGCCTCAAAAGGCTAGATTCTACCAAGTTACACACCAAACCTGACAATATTGCTGCTAATTAATTTAAAACTTCTGATCCCCTGATCATTTCTTTAGATTTGGTTGTGTTCATTACTGATAAAGGAAGGCAAAACTCAGGTCATGCAAAACTTACAAAAATGAAACACTACTCATGCCGGTTCTGACAATGGTGAAACCTGGGGCAATTCAAAAAACCATGAAATTTTGAAAGTCAAAATCTCAAAAATCTAAGAATACCTTTTGAAGATTATCCCCCGATCTATCAAGATGGTGAAATTTTGACTTGTTTTGAGCAAGTTAAGCCCTTGAAAATTGATTTCAAAGTTCAGGCCTGGAAGGTGAAAAAGGCTGAAATTGTAAAACCTGTAAGTTTTATGGCTAAGTCCGTGTCGGAATTTCTTGAATATTCCTTCAAATCTGTGGAATGACCTCTTGGTCCCACCGGAAATGCAAAAAATGTTGATGGAAAATCACAAACCCTTGAATGTCTACAACTCGATGGGTTGAGACTCTCAGTGCGATTGCATAACATGGAGCTTTTCCCAAGTGTGGGACCTTGCGAAATCGGAAAAGCTCTCCTGGATGAAGGCCGGTTCCTATTCCTCTGTTCAGATGCACACGTAAAAATGCAGAGGGTTTACTCAAAAAACCTAATCTAACTTGCCAAGGAGACAGGGTAAGAAGATGCATAAAATAAAACCTAAACTACAAAGGTGATGCACCGAGGAATGAAGAACACCTGTCTTGCCAATAAACACAAACCATAAAAATGCAATGCAAGATCATGCACAGATAACCAGATTTGTAGTGAAAGATCAAGAGGATGCAAATGAACATAGAGAGGGTTGAGAATCATCCACAGACATGCATTATTTGCTCCAAAGATTGATACAATACACTACAAAATGCCAAGAGGCAAAGTTGCATTACAGTTTTAAATGGGAGGTTTGAACTCCACAAATTCACCTGCCAAAGAGAAGAAGGGAGGGGCAAAACAAGAATGTCCAACCTTTAGAAAGAAGCCCCTCCTTACAATTTATAGGAAGAATGAGAGAGGGAAGAGAGAGGAAATCCAAATCTACCCCAACCACCTCTAGGTTGCATTTAATTCATCTCATTATGGTGGTAGGTGAGAACCCTAGCAAACTTAAAAAGTGGCGAACTGTATTTTGCATTTTTAAGAACTTTTTCCCACCCAATTAAAGATATCTAGTCATAGTTGGATAGAGGACCTCGTAAGCTTTCCAAAAAGTCCAACCTTGCGTGAATCCGAGCTCCCTGTGAAAAGTTATGGCCATCTGAATATCTGGGTCAGGGTCTGCTTCCTGTCAGCGCTCAGAATGTTGCGCCTCCTGAAGGTGTGCCATAGGCACATCCATATTCATGTCGACATACCCTTACCTGTGCCATGCACCCACATTTGTGTCAAACTTCTATGTCATGCCAAGGGTGCCATTTTCATGTCGACATGCGCCCTTTACCTGCGCCAAGGCGCATCCATTTTCATGTCGACACTTTTCATGCGCCCTTAACCTGTGGCGCATCCATTTTCATGTCGACACCTTCTATCGTGCGCCCTTACCTGCGCCAAGGGCGCATCCATTTTTTTCATGTCGACACCTTCCATTTTCGTGCACCTCTTACCTGCTGTGCCATGGTGCATCCATTTTCGTGTACCTGACATCCATTTTCATGTCGACACCTTCTGTCGTGCGCCTCTTACCTGTGCCAAGGGCGCATCCATTTTCATGTCGACACCTTCTTTCATGCGCCTCTTACCTGCGCCAAGGGTGCATCCATTTTTGTGTCGACATCTTCTGTCATGTGCCGCTTACCTGCGCCAAGGGTGCATCCATTTTCGTGTCGACACCTTCTATCGTGCACCTCTTACCTGTGTTGGTGACGCAATAAAAATTGGGCTTTGAGTTTCTTTGATTTCCATATTCTTCTGTTTGTCTATATCTACCTGGGGGGGAGATATTTACAACAATTTGGTGACTCAACGGGATCACCTGCCTGCTAGGTAGAAGATCAGTGGCCTTTTAGCAATCCATTGGGCATGGAGTCATAAGTAATAACCTGAAACCAACTTGATCTCTGATCCCGAGCCTGATATCGCAACTCCTTCTTCGAGAGCATGCTGAACTGTAGAAATTCAACCTGAGAGCAACAAAACCTGTGCCGGAGCACTTAGGGAAATTGAAACCTAACTACAACAAGACAATGTGCATACGCACTTAGAGGAATTTTAAACCTAGGCTAATATTTACAAGGGTAAACCTTTTCCTTTTAGTAGCAATGTTTAAGATAGATTCCGTTAACCGGAATCGGGAGTTCTTCTCCATCCAATGTAGACAATTGGAAGGCATTACTACTTTTACATTCCGTGACCATATAGGGGCCACTCCAAATGGCATCAAACTTGGAATGCTTTCCTGGTTTTTCCCGATCTGCATCCCATTTCAGAACTAGGTCCCCTTCCTGGAAGGTCCTTGCTCTTGCCTTCTTATCAAACCATCTTTTTACTAAGGCCTGATCCTTCTCAATCGTCTGAACTGCATGCTCTCTGATTTCCTCCAATTCCATCAACTCTGCATACCTGGCCTCCATTGGTTTGAACTCAGACAACTCCAACTGCTTCATGAGCTCCAATGCTGGCAATTCTAATGATATAGGCAATACTGCCTCTTTCCCATAGACCAACTTGTAGGGAGAATTACCAGTAGACCTCTTTGGCGTTATTCTGTCAGCCCATAATGCTGATCTTAGCTTGGTATGCCATGTCCTTTGGTTTTCATCCAGAGTCCTTCTGATGATCCTTAGCAAATTCTTGTTCGTGGACTCTGCCTGTCCATTACCCTGCGGGTAATAATTTGAAGAGGTGCTCAAATAGATTCCATTCTTGACAGCCCATTCTGTAATCTTGGAACCTATGAATGCTAATGCATTGTCTGATATGATAGTGGCCGGCACACCGAACCTGGTCACTATTCCTTCATAAAAGTCTAGTATGTTAGACTCATTTGCTTCTTTGAGCGCTACTGCTTCGGTCCACTTGGTGAAATAGTCCGTTGCCGTGAGAATCCACTTGTGGCCTTGGCTTGAGTTAGGATTTATGACCCCAATGAAGTCCAATCCCCATTGCATAAATGGTTGGTCAACCAAAATTGGGTGCAATGGAAGTGCTGCTAGTCTTTCTTTTCCTGTGAAGAGTGCACATTTCTTGCACTTTCTTATCCATGTATAGCAGTCACTGAACACTGTCGGCCAATAATATCCTGCCTTCATTATCTTGAGAGCTGTTACTCGTGGGGTGAAATGTCCTCCAGAATCTCCATCATGAAAATCTTGTAACACCCTCTCAATTTGACCCGTCCCAATGCACCTCAATAAAACTCCATTGATGTCCTTTTTAAACAAAACACCATCAACAAGCACATATTGAATGGCTTGTAATCTGAAGTATCTCCTCTTTGCTTTGCTCATTTCTGGAGGGCATAGGCCTGTCTGTAGGAAGTTTATCATACTCTGAGTCCAACAAGGAGTAGGCACATCATCATTTTCCTGTTCTTGACCACCCTGTAATACCAAGACAGTCTCTTTTTCATCACCTGCTTCAACTTGTTGACTCAAGGCTAGTTGTTCGCATAGTCCCTTCCCACGTACTAGTTTGGTGACCTTGATCTTGATGTCATATTCCATGACACGAGTTATCCATCCTGCACGTTTCTCATTCAGATCCTTGTTTAGAAGGAAGTCCTTGACTCCCGCATGAGAGACCAATAATTGGATCTTGTTGTTTGAGACTAGGTGCTTGAATTTCTTTAAACTCCTGATCACTGCAAGGACATGCTTTTCAATGAAAGAGTACCTAGTTTCGTATTCCTCCAAGCCTTGACTGAAGAAAGCAACTGGTTGTTCTAATCCTTCTTTGTTTTGTTGTGCCAGGATTGCAGAAATTGTGTCTCCACCACCAAAGGCATATAACATGAAATCCTTGGAGAAGTCTGGATTGACGAGAGTTGGAGCTTGAGATATAGCCTCTTTTATTGCCTCAAAACTTGCCTTGCCTTCAGATGTCCACTTAAATGCCATGCTCTTCTTCAACATCAGTGTTATTGGCTTTACGAGAGCTGCAAAGTTTGGAACAAACCTGCGGACAAAATTGATCCTTCCTAAGAAGCTTTGAAGAGCCTTCTTATGACTTGGCAATGGCAACGCTCGAATTGCTTCAACTCTTTCTGGGTCAATCATCAATCCCTCCTTTGAAACAATATGGCCTAGAAGTTTTCCTTCGTGAGCCAGGAATATGCATTTTTTGGGATTCAATGATACCCCAAATCTTCTACACCTCTGAAATACCTGCCTCAGATGAAAGAGGTGATCCACTGCATTTTTGGAGAATACAGTGATGTCATCAAGATATATCAGAACTATTTTATTGATCAACCCCTTGAATGCCATATCCATTGCCCTTTGGAAAGTGGCTCCAGCATTTGATAGGCCAAATGGCATCTTCTTGTAGGCATATGTGCCCCATTTGGTGGTGAAAGCCATCTTGAACTGGTCATCTTCCTTCACCATTACCTGATTATACCCTGAGTAGCCATCTAAGAGAGAGAATCTCTCCGAACCGGATACCACTTGCAATATTTGTTCCATTGAAGGAAGTGGGTAATGGTCTTTAAGAGATGCCCTGTTGAGGTCTCGGAAGTCTACACACAGCCTGATTTCTCCGCTCTTCTTCCTGACCGGAACCAAGTTTGCAACCCAGCTTGAGTGCTTGATCGGGAATATAATGCTTGCCTCTATTAACTTGTTTAGCTCTTTCTTCATT
Source organism: Taxus chinensis (assembly GCA_019776745.2). Taxonomy (NCBI): domain Eukaryota; kingdom Viridiplantae; phylum Streptophyta; class Pinopsida; order Cupressales; family Taxaceae; genus Taxus; species Taxus chinensis. Next base: position 406,186,457 of record CM034148.1, read on the forward strand.
AGAGGCTCAATGTGAGGGTTGACTGGTCTCTGCTTCTGCCTGATGGGTTTAGCATCTGGATCCAATTCTATGGTATGTTGTGCCAACTTCAGATTGAAACCTCTCAAGTCTTCATAGCTCCAAGCGAAGGCATCTGGAAATTCTTGGCAAAGTTGTATGAAATCTGATTTCTCCTGCTCAGTGGCCACTTTGCCAATTTGAAGTGTTTTGCCTTCCCCAACCGGAATTGGCTCTGAATCTTCTCTCTTGACCTGTATGTTAGCCTTTTCCTTACGGAACTGGTCGTTAGGGTTGAAGATAGACTCCAATGTTACTAAACCCTTGGGAAGCTTGTTTGTCCGCAACTGCACTACTTGATCCCCATACTGCTGCTCTAATCTGTCCTGATTCCTAGCTGAGAATTCAGCCTCTTCTTGTAAGAAATTGACGATCTGTTGATCGTTCTCAAACACCTGCCAGCTTGTGTTATTATCTGGAACTGCTGGCCTCACAATCACATGGATATGTGGCTGTGTTTTTTCCCTTTTGATGTTGTCAACCACATCAAACATTGCTCCAACAGCTGCGAGCCTATCCGCGGCTTCATTTTTCTTCCTAGGTATGGACACGATGTTGAAAGCTTCGAAATCCTCAATGAGGTCCCATACCCTGTTCTTGTAGTTCTTTAGCAGTTCATTCTTTGTAGCATGTTGTCCCCTGACTTGATTGACGATCAGCTCGCTATCCCCGAACACCTGCAAGTTCTTTATGCCCTTTTTCCTAGCCCAATGAAGTCCATGAATCAAGGCCTCATATTCAGCTGTGTTGTTTGAACAAGAAAACTGGAAACAAAAAGCTGAATAATATTTGATGCCTTGAGGTGAAACAAGCATAGCTCCTCCTCCTGCACCTTGCCTACTCCTTGATCCATCGAAAAATAATTTCCATACCTCATTGTCATCCTTATGGTTTTGTTTGGTGATGCTAGGAATAGGCTGGTTTTCTTCATGTATGCAATAGACTCCTAGCTCAGATTCTTCTACTTCTTGGTAGGGATCAAAAGCATGTACCTTGCTTGCCCATTCATCAAGAGTTAAATCTGGGATGCTTCCAACTTTGGTGTCAGCTTCATCTGTGCTTTGATAATCTTCTTGATCAAATGCTGAACAGTTGGCATTGATTTGGCTTGGAGTATGAGGCTCAATATGAAAGTTTGCAATTGGTTCAGATCTGATTGTGACCTTAGTACCATATCTTGTTCTGAACAACATGTGTGACCAATCAGCAGATAAGTAGCCTCCAATTCTAGCTGTGAAATCCCTTGATAAGCATAGGGCAAATAGTGGTGGCAAATCTATCACTGACACATCTTGCAAAACGGTAACATTGGGGCATGCATGCAAGGTAAGATTCAAACTTTTAATCACTCCCACCGTTGCTACTGCTGTCCCATCCAATTGCACTACCCCCTTTGATATTACTTCATATTGGAGACCCAGCTGATCAGCTATTTGCTTAGGCATGACAGAACTACTTGCCCCAGAATCAATCATGCAATTGTGTACTAGTTTATCCTCAATGATTAATGAAACATAGAATGGAGGGGGCTTCAAAAATTTACCTTGTTGTCCTCCATGATTCCCTTCAGGATGAGCAGCATTTGTGAGGACATTCTCTCGCATATGGACCTGCTGGTTCGAAGTTGACCAATTCTTCATGGCAGCTTGTAGAAGATCTCTTTGGCCTGGGATGGATAAAGATTCCCACATTGATATATTCACATTTGTCTTCTTCATTTGATCAATGATGCTAAATGGGGATGAAACATCTCTTTGTTGTCCTTTAGTCTGTGCATTCTTTTCTTGTGCATGGGCAGCAACAGCTGGCATGTGAATTGGTTTAGAAGGTGGTTTGGGCTGTCCTTGCATGTTTGGAGCTGCATTTTGCTTACCGACAACTTGTGGAGTGATGGAAGGTTGTAGATCACTTGGAGCCAATGACTGCCCTTCACCAATATTCCTCTTCTTTGATCTTGTGTTAGCTGCTACACTCTGAGAAATTGTTTGATTCATGCCACAAAAATCCTCAGCTTGCCAATTCGCAAGTGCGGTATCATTTGTAGCTGTGTTTTGCTGAGATGTCCCTTGTTGCTGATTTGTTTCTTGACTCACTTCACCCTCAACGCCAGTATTTGTCACCATCAAGGCTTGGTTCAAAGCACCATTAAAGCACATAGATTGGTTGTGAGGTTCATTGCATGGGAAACACCAATCATACTCTTGAGCTATGTTGTTTTGGACTGGCACTAATGCTTTAGAAGCAGATGCAACATTGGGGTTATAGGGCTGAAATGGTCTATTAGCGGGAGGCCTTACTTGGCTTTGATTTTGATTTGCAGCCTGAGCTGGTGACCTATTTTGTTGGTATGGGGGCCTAGCCTGGTACTGCGCTTGAGGCTGATACGGTCTAGCACTTTGAGCTTGCTGTCTTTTGATAGTCACCAGCTCATTTCCAAGGTTCTGCAATTGTTTCATAACCTCCTGGAGTTCATTTGAAGCACTAGAGGATGAAGTAGAAGTTTCATTTGAACTTTGATTTCTAGGAGTGGGAATAGGAGCCAAAGTGGGTGCTTGACTAGTGCTTGGATTTTCTAAGTTTGGATACAAGGGCATGGGAGGCCTAGGAGCCAGCTTACCAGCTTGAATAAGACAATTTTCAGCCCTAATGGCAATGCTATAAGCAGCAGGTAAGGTTGTGCCTCCCATAGATTGAATTAACATAGAAATATCAGAATTCAAAGCCTTAAGATAGTATAGAAAAGCACCTTCAGCTGTTGGCCTAACGGCCACTGGAATCCTATCCCAAGACCTTTGAAATCTGAAGTTGAAGTCAGTCAGCTGCTCATTGGGAGCTCTCTTGATAGTTGTCAATTGTTCTAGCAGAGACAAATTGTCTCCCTTTTCTCCAAACTGCTCATGGAGAACTATGCATAACTGATTCCAATTTTGGATAGTACCAGCTCCAAGGCTCCTAAACCATTGCAATGCCCTCCCTTTGAATGAAGATGCCAGCAATTTGACAGCAACATCCATTTCATTTATCTCATGGATTGCACAAACGTTAGCAATGTCTTTGACATGATCACCAGGAGTGGTATGATTTTCTCCAGTGAAAAATGGAATGTTCTTCAATGCTGCAATTGGAACTGGATTCTGTGCATTGAGGGCAAGTGGACTACTGCCAGTGAAATTGACAAAGGGATTCGGTGGTTGCGCCATTCTGATTGGCCTGAGAACCCTTGTTGATGCGAGAAAAGGTCTACCAGGTGGAGGTGTAGACAAAGTCCGGTTAGGTGGAGATGGTGATCTTCGTGGTCTTCTTCCTCTCCTTCCTCCTCCTGGTGATAGTTGTAAGTGGAAAAATAGCCCCTCTTCTCGAGTATCAGACCTGGTTCGAATTCTTCTCATATGCCTGGGAAACTTTTGCTGCTATACCACTGAATTCTACCCCTTCGGAGTCGCCAGATGTGTTAGATAATGAGCCTCAAAAGGCTAGCTTATGCCAAGTTACACACCAAACCTGACAATATTAAAAATAGAATTTAAAACTTGAAGGACCCAGAAGATACAACTCTTCAATTTGGTTATGGGGGTATTGTTTTGCAGCTACTAATCTCTGAAAGGTACAGGTGAAAACTCAGGTCATGCAAGGCAACTGGGAAAACCCGAAATACCAAAAACCATGAAATTTTGAAAGTCAAAATCTCAAAAATCTAAGAATACCCTTTTGAAGATTATCCCCCGATCTATCAACTGGTGAAATTTTTACTTGTTTTGAGCAAGTTAAGCCCTTGAAAATCGATTTCAAAGTTCAGCCTAGAAGGTAAAAAATCTGAAATTGTAAAACCTGCAATTTTTTAGTCCAAATTTCTTGAAAATTCCTTCAAATCTTGTGGAATGACCTCTTGGTCCCACCGGGCATGCCAAAACTGTTGATGGTGAATCACAACACCCCTGAATGTCTGCAACTCGATGGGTTGAGACTCTCAGTGCGATTGCATAACATGGAGCTTTTCCCAAGTGTGGGACCTTGCGAAAACGGAAAAGCTCTCCGGATGAAGGCCGGTTCCTATTCCTCTGTTCAGATGCACACATAAAAATGCAGAGGGTTTACTCAAAACCTAAACTAACTTGCCAAGGAGACAGGGTAAGAAGATGCATAAAATAAAACCTAAACTACAAAGGTGATGCACCGAGGAATGAAGAACACCTGTCTTGCCAATAAACACAAACCATAAAAATGCAATGCAAGATCATGCACAGATAACCAGATTTGTAGTGAAAGATCAAGAGGATGCAAATGAACATAGAGAGGGTTGAGAATCATCCACAGACATGCATTATTTGCTCCAAAGATTGATACAACACACTACAAAATGCCAAGAGGCAAAGTTGCATTACAGTTTTTAATGGGAGGTTTGAACTCCACAAATTCACCTGCCAAAGAGAAGAAGGGAGGGGAAAAACAAGAATTTCCAACCTTTAGAAAGAATCCCCTCCTTACAATTTATAGGAAGAATGAGAGAGGGAAGAGAGAGGAAATCCAAATCTACCCCAACCACCTCCAGGTTGCATTTAATTTATCTCATTATGGTGGTAGGTGAGAACCCTAGCAAACTTAAAAAGTGGTGAACTATATTTTGAATTTTTAAGAACTTTTTCCCACCTAATTAAATATATCTAGTCGTAGTTGGATAGAGGACCTCGTAAGCTTTCCAAAAAGTCCAACCTTGCGTGAATCCGAGCTCCCTGTGAAAAGTTATGGCCGTCTGAATATCTGGGTCAGGGTCTGCTTCCTGTCAGTGCTCAGAATGTTGCGCCTCCTGAAGGTGCACCATAGGCGCATCCATATTCATGTCGACATACCCTTACATGTGCCAAGGTGTGAATTCTGTCATGTTGACATTCTACCTGCACCAATGCATCCATTTACGTGTGTCAAGGCGTCGTGACTTCTGCCATGTCGACACTCTCTCTTACCTGCGCCAAGGGCGCATCCATTTTCGTGTCGACACCTTCTGTCGTGCGCCTCTTACCTGCGCCAAGGGCGCATCCATTTTCGTGTCGACACCTTCTTGTGCACCTCTTACCTGAGGGCGCATCCATTTTCATGCCTCTTACCTGCGCCAAGGGCACATCCATTTTCGTGTCGACACCTTCTGTCGTGCACCTCTTACCTACGCCAAGGGCTGTTGGTGACGCAATAAAAATCGGGCTCTGAGTTTCTTTGATTTCCATATTCTTCTATTTTTCTATATCTACTGGGGGGGAGATATTTACAATAGGGAGATTTAGTGGCTATGAGCAGGTAGCATAAATTCCCTATGGTTTATTCTTCTAACTAGGATCTAAGTGTTAATCTAGTTATGAAGTCTCTGAATTAACTTAAACTGAAAATAACAATTTATACTACTGTTGAAAGGGAAACTAATCTAAATAAAATATACGATTGAAACATTATAATTACAAGCAATAATTAAACTACTTTTATACTAAAAATAAACAAGTGAGATAACCTAGTGTGGTTATTCACCTGTGTAGATGTGTGAATCTAGATAAAATACAGCCAATTAACTTAATTGAAAACCTTCAATCCTTCCTCAGAAGTGAGGAAAAAATCATAGTCTCTCAGAAACTATCATTCCCCACGGCTTCCCTGACAATATTGAAAGCGGGATTAACTGAAATAAAATGATTTGCTACTCTATTTGATAATAAATTTGACGATTTAAACCTGGAGTTTACTGAGTAGAGGCAAATTTAGTTTTGTTGTAGCTTGTCCCCTCAGAGTGATCTCTTCGTTCTTACATGTTCACGTGAATCTAGAAAGAGTGGGAGTATAACGACATTAGCAAGAGAAGGAACTAGGACGGTAGTTGCTTTGAAGTAAAAATGGCATGAAACACAAGTAAGAGAGGGATGACACAAGTGAACTGGCTTGGCCTATGTGATTCCTAGCAGGGTCGTTGCAGTAATGATGAAACAAAATGATAAACAACAAGTACTCAAACAATGAGGAGTAACACCTTCAGAGAAATACAACGAAGTACAAGTAGGAGAGGGATGGTGCAAGAGAACAAAGCTTGGCCTATACGATTCCTAGTAGGATCATTGTCGGTGTATAGTGAGGCATAACTAAATATTCAGAATTCTAATCCATGCTAAAGATAAAATGATTCATAAACAAAATCTAGGACTGAGTATTGAAGACTGAAGCTCAAGGATGAAGAATCCAGACCAAAGAACCAAGACCATTTACTTGTAAACAAGCTGCATATTTATAGCATTTGCAATGACTAGAAGGCAAGTTCAAATTGAACTCTCTCACCATTAAACAAAGATAAATTACTATTTACCAGGTGGCTAAAAGTTAAATGCAAGACAAAGTGGTTGAGAAATGCGGATGCAAATTGAATTTTTACATTTGACGCAATCATCGGAGTGTTTTGGAAAACACGTACAGGATTGCCACGCTACGCAGGGTGGTGGTTACAGGACCACCACCCTGGCCTGGGTGACGGTTATAGGACCACCGCCCTAGCTGGGCGACGGTTACAGGACCGCCACCCTGGCCTGGGTGACAGTTATAGGACCGCCGCCCTAGCAGGGAGGCGGTCCTGTAACTAACGACAAAAAAATAACGAAAAAGAGAGAAAAGGTTAGGATAAAACATGTAGAGGCTGGACATGGATTTTTGGGATGTAAATGTACACTCAGCAAACTTTCTGGATAACGAACACCTTGCGAAGAGATCTTAATCATCATTGGGGTTTCCGTAACCAATTTCTGACTGTACAGTACATACAATTTTGGGTACATACATATTGCCCCCTTGGAGAAGCGTTTTAGCCATGAAGAGGCATAAAACGTTGGGTCCGAGTATAAAAGTCCTGAAATGGGGAGTTAGAGGCTATACCTAACACACCCATGTGCCAAAATGCCGCCATCCAAATTCCTGCTATCTACAAAATGAAAAAGGGACTTAAGTGTAGATAGATAAAATAAATTGAAAATAAATACTAAATTAAAATGAAATGAGGACTTACCATTTGCGCGAGGATAAGAACTTACCTCTGTCGGCGCTCCAACTTTGGGAAAGAACATTCAAAACAAGGTTAGAATGTTATAAATATACAAAATGAGCTCATTTTCCTATTCATTTGTTCGTATCGATTTGGTAATTTTTGAGCTTTGGGTCCACAGTGATCACTCTTTTCATTTTTGAGTATGATTGAATTGGAATGAGCTTTGGCATGGTATTTTGTGTTAGGCTTAGCTTTTTGCTATTTTTGAATGCTTTTGAGAAGAACTCCTAAGAAATTCGTAACTAGAGTGGTCATAATGGGCCTCAAAAGGGGGGATAGGTAGAGTTCCTTTTTTTCTTAGCCTCCATTTTGTGAGGCATGTATGCTGTTTTGGTATTTTGTGCTTATTACAAGCATTTTGACCATGCCTAGTGTATGATGGCATTATATGTAAAACACGATGCTTATATATATATATACATATATCTTTTTGGTTTAGTTATTCGTTGTATAAAGTTGGCTTATATTGATGATTTGATTCATGTGTGTACTCTTTTAGAATTTTTTTATTTTCATATGCTTTTTAGAATGTATGCAATGGATGACAAGTGATAACAAATACTGAATAGAATGTTTTTCTTTTATTTACTTTTGTAATGCTGATACGTGATGATGTAAACATATCGTAGTACTGAACTTTTGGATTCTTTGGGAAATGTTCGTTGCTTCTTCTTATTTTGGCAAAATGTGATGAATATATAGTGATAAAGAGATGAATTTGCTCCATTCCTAACTCCACGCAACTAATAAGATGTGAGGGCTCAACACCAAGAGTTAGGAAGGGCACAAATTATATGAGTTTGACCAAATGGAATGATGAGGGAAAGACAAACCATTTGATAGAAACCAAATTTAAACCTACAAACTTACCCTACTCAAAACTACCACACAGTTCAGAAGGCAACTTACTTTCCAGTTTATCTAGACTTAGATCTATAGATGGCAACTTGGTTGACAAAATATAGTTTTGAGGATTTGATCTCTTTAGAATTTGGATATTTTCTTTTTCTTAGTAGAATTTGACTTGTGTTTCTTAGCATACCAAGATTTGTTAGTTTGTGTGACTGGACCCCCCACACCCTACCACATGCTACTACTAATAAGCATGGGTTTGTCACCAAAGGCAAGATACATGCGAGTAAGGGCACTTCTTTCCTTTGCTAACCTCACATCACCAGTAAGAGATGTGGGCTTATCACCAAAGTTTGATGGGGAAAAGAAGTGTGTAAAATAAAATATTTTGTTTGCTTGGTGCTTTTGATTTCATTTGATTTTGACATTTCTGATCTAAGACTTTGGGACATCCTTTTGTTCCAAGATACTTTAAGAGGGATAGATGTGACACCAAGAAGCTTCCAGAATAGACTGTAGGCAAGGACAAATTTACCTAGTAGAAAGAAAGAGTAAAGAAAAGTATGCAGGTCTTGGTATGGTTTCCGTCAATGTTTGTCTGTCAAAATTGATGAGAAGATTTGAAAATACTTGATGATGTTAAGAAAATTGAAGAGATGTGATTTGAACGCTTTTGCCAATATTTTTAGAAGCTTGTAATAAATTTCTTAAGAATAAGTTCCTTGACCACAACATTACAGAATGAGTGAACATGATGAACTAACTAAATTATTAATGCAATGCAACTGCAACCATGTACATATGAAAATGCAGGTGGAACTATATCTCATGACGTCTAGGGCGAAGCAAGTTGATGAATATCGAATTCTTCACCCCTAGATGTACATAGCAGAGAACCATTATCCTCAAAGTTTTCGTTCTCTTGACGAGGGCCTACCATTCTAGGTTTGAACTTACAACCCTTGCCTAGAGGTGTATATGTCCCATTATTAAAAACATTTTTTTGAAAGAGGCGTTCGCGTGCCTCTTTATCATGTTTTTGAGAGATGGCATGTGGGTGAGCATGACTATGCTGCTCAACCTTCTCTCCCATATGGAGCTTTGTGTTTATTTGTAAATTTTGTTGAATGATGAGGTCTTGCCCCATGGATAGGGAAAACTTAGCTTTAGATGCGCATGGGTCGAAACCAGGATTTAGAATAGGGTAATGCCTAGAGATGGTTTTGATAGGCACCGTTTCAATTTTAAATTGCCCTTTTTCATTTGTCAATTCTATCATGTTCATATCTAGATTTAGGTCATTGGAGGGAAGAGATGCTATATCGAGAAGACTACCCATTCCCTGAGGTTTGAATGGGAGAAAGATCGGCTCGTCATTCTCCAAGAGTTTCATAATTCCTGCTGTGGTTTTAGTGGAGATTGTTTCCACAGAAATTGACTTACCTTTATTTGTCTTTGCCACCTCGTATATTTTTGGGTCAACAAATTCAACCTTTGGAATGTCTGGGGTGACTAGGACTAACTCTTTTGTTGGAGGTGGTTTGTTTAATTGATTCATGGGAAATTCATGCTCTGTATGGACTCCTTTCTTTTTCTTGAGGTTTTCTAAGTGTATATCAAAGGGTTTAGGATCCCCTTGAGTGATGAAGACTTTTCCTAAGTGTAGAAATCTTACTTCTTGGAATAACGTGGAAGGGATTGCCTTCATGTAGTGTATCCAAAGATGACCAAGAATCATATTATAGTTGGTTTCCCAATCTATAATATAAAATTTAGTGAGGATTGTTTTGGGCCCTACAGTGACTGGTAAAACTATGGTTCCTATTGAAGTTGCCTTGAAACTATCATAGCCCCTTAGCGTGTTTTGTGTTGAAGAATAGTTCATTTATCCATATCCTATCTTTTGAAGAAAAGAAAAGGGGACTATGTTAACTTCTGCCCCATCGTCAATCATTGCACGTTTAACGTAATTATTGTAAACCCATACTTGTAAATGCAAGGCTGGATCGCCTCTACGTGCAATCTCAGCGTCTGTTGGCATTTTGCTTATATCAAATATAAACATAGTATCCATATCTGGTTGCCTTGGAGGGAAGACATCAAATTTTACATGGTTTATTTGAGCACTAGGAGGTTGTGTAACATTGATTAGATGACCAAGACCTAATTCATTGAGCAACGCAAAGCGATGCACAGGTGAATTTTTTTAGCAAATCTAGGAATGAAATGTGGGAAAAGGTCTTGTTCAAATCTGATATTAAATCATAGGATCCTACTAGTTTTGCTATTGTAGGAACTTCATCTCGTGCGTAGAAAATATCAGGTAGGGGTTGTGAAACATAGTCCTTTGTCCGAGTTGTTTCATTAATTTCACGCTCAACCTCCAACTCAACTAATCCTAAGATTTTTTTATTACCATTTGAACCTAGGTTAGGAGCAATCTAAGAGTTGTCCGGAGTTGAGGCATCTTGATTGTTATTTCTTATTATGACACCTTTGTTTGTCCCATTTGGATCTAACTTGTTATTGTTAGAATGATTTGGGAGAGGATCATTGAAAATATTGAGAGGTGCATTTTGAGGGGAAACTGATCCCATACCAAGTGGCAGTGTAGGATTTTCCAGAAACATATCTAAAAAGAGTTGTTTTTGCTCTTCTGGTAGACATTGTAAGAATTTGTTGTAGTCATGGCAAGTCCTAGTATCATGACCCCTAATTTTGTGGAAACCACAATATAGATTGGGATTATAGTTTCGTGGTCATTGGTTTGAATCCTATTGTGGCCCAAAGTTCTGATTGGGTTGTTGGTTGTTATAGTTGAAATTTTGAGGTTGTGGCCTTTGGCTTTGGTTTTGATATCCATCTGGGCCCTAAGCAAGGCCTTGTGACTATATTTTCTACTATTTTTGCTATTTTTGTTGTTGTGGAGGATGATTAGAATCCACCGTATTGATCGATGGAGTGCAGTTATTATTGCGTTGATTGCTAGCAGGTGCCGGGGTGTTCACAACATTTGGTCCTTTGACTTGATCAGTGACTCCATCTATTGTAACCCCATGGTTTTTGTTAAGGATATTAGGTCCTTGATTGGTATTCCCAACATTAGGATAGGTCATAGTGTTTTGATTGGGAGTGGTTAACCTCCCATTTGCTCTATATGTCTTGCGACCGTTATCTATTGCAGCTTGATATATTCAGAGAGCACTCTCAAACACCTCATCATAGGTTCTTAGTGGGAGCTTCTAGACTTCTTCCTTTATCTCTCTGCTGAGAGAATGAAGGAATAAATCACATAGTTCCATCTAATCCATGTTTGGAGCGCTTGCTGAAGAATAGAGGACTGTACGCCATCTTTGGATGAAATGAGCAACAGATTCATTGTGTTCTTGCTTAATATGCAAGAATTCCCCGATTCCTATTCTCAAAAATTTGTTAATGTCAAACACCTTGATGAAATTTGAAATGAGTTGTTTAAATGAATGTATTGAGGCTTCAAGTATTCTATAATACCAATCGAGGGCGATACCCTCTAAAGTTTTGGGGAATATTTTAGCAACAACTCCATCCCAAGGGAGCAGTTTTCGAATGGCTATGGCATAGGTCTTAATATGTGCATTTGGGTCTCCCTCTCCTTTGTACTTGGGTAGATCGGGGAGAGGTCTTGGAAGCATGATGCTTCATATAGTGAAGTCTAAAGGTTCTTTCAAATATTCTGAATAAGTTCCTATCGCATAGGTTTCGACCATTGATGGTGTTTGCTGAGGGGGTGGAGGTGGAATGGGTTGTTGATATGGTGTGGCATATGTACTTACAAGGGCATAAGGAAATACTTGTGTTTGAGAAAACATGTCGGGAGAAGAGAACATATCTCCCTGTGGTGATTTGGAATACATGTTTAAGTATGAAGGAGCATTACTTAGGAATGGGTCGTTTTGTGCTAAGCCGAAAGGTATCATATTCTCAACTGGAGTGGCATTTGAAAACACGGTTCTAGTTGGCATTTGTTGTAAGTACCGAGGAGGCATAACCAACGTTCCTATTCCTGTGAGGAGGTCTACTTGGCTAGGATGATGTGGAGGATTGAAAGTTCCTGCCTACATGAATTGTGAGTTTTGACTTTCTTGAGCAAGTTCCAACCCTCTAACCTTCTCGACTAAGGCTGAGATAACTTCGTTTGGTGAAGACATGGTATTTTTCCTCAGTGGTGTTTGTTGTACACCTTGGGTTTGTAAAGGCATATGGTACCTTGCTATGAACTGATCGTTTCCCTGTCAAGTTTCACCGAGGGCATTTCCTATAGGTTGTGGCATGGGGGTATTTTCTTGGAACGAGACCTCAGGTTGTGTTTGTAAACCTCCTATAGGTGGGTGCATACTCTGAGAGAATTGTTCACTCCTAACATAACGTGCTAAGTATTCATCAGCTAGAAACAGATATGGATACGATTTTCTATTGATTTGCGGTCTAAACAACACCTGAGGAGATGAACCAAATTCTCTAGTGAGCGTCATGTTGTTCGAGCCCGAAGGATCTGGTTGTTGCATTTGAGTGGGCTGATACAACTCCTCTATTTGGAAAGAAGAACTATATCTAGTCCTTTGAGGTGGAGTTTGTGTTGAAAACTAGTTAGTTGAATAGTTGTCACCCCATGCTAAGAGCGAGGGTGATGGTTGTCTATTCAGTTGATCGTAGTATGCTTCAAGACCTAGGAGATATTTTCCATATGCATCGAATCCCGACATATTCGGGGGGTATATGAATACTCACAGAATAATGGGAAGAAACAAAGATGGATAAAACTAAAAGAAGAGTGTGAAAGTGAAGAAATTGTTCTGTCAATATCAGGCTCACCAATTTTGTTGGTGAAGCTATTGTGAAGGCTAATGAGGTGGAAAAGGCAAAAAGTAAACTAACTGGAAGAACAAATAGAAATAAGAATCTGAATCAGAAGGTAGGAAGTTTCATGTTGGGTTCACCAATTTTGTACGACAGAAAAGTGACATGCGAGGATGATAATCGGCAAGTGACCTTCCTCGTACCCAGCCTCCTGAGGTCGTGCTGAGACAGCTGGTGGTTTGTAATGCGGGTGACTTAGATGAAGCCACAGCTGGGATTATGGCCAATTTTCTACGATAGAAAAGGCTATAGGTGAGGATGAGAATCGACAAGGAACTTTCCTATGGCTAACCATGGGAGGATTAGTGACTAAGATCTGGTAGTGTGATCTCCTGGTAGCTGAAATGACAAAGGGGAGATTTAGAGGCTATGAGTGGGTAGCGTAAATTCCCTATGGTTTATTCTCCTAACTAGGATCTAAGTGTTAATCTAGTTATGAAGTCTCTGAATTAACTTAAACTGAAAATAACAATTTATACTACTGTTGAAAGGGAAACTAATCTAAACAAAATATACGATTGAAACATTATAATTACAAGCAACAATTAAACTACTTTTATACTAAAACTAAACAAGTGAGATAACCCGGTGTGGTTATTCACCTGTGTAGATGTGTGAATCTAGATAAAAGACAGCCAATTAACTTAATTGAAAACCTTCAATCCTTCCTCAGAAGTGAGGAAAAAATCATAGTTTCTCAGAAACTATCATTCCCCACAGCTTCCCTGACAATATTGAAAGTGATCTTAACTGAAATAAAATGATTCGCTACTCTATTTGATAATAACTTTGATGATTTAAACCTGGAGTTTACTGAGTAGAGGCAAATCTAGTTTTGTTGTAGCTTGTCCCCTCAGAGTGATCTCTTCATTCTTGCGTGTTCACGTGAATCTAGAAAGAGTAGGAGTATAACGGCATTAGCAAGAGAAGGAACTGGGACGATAGTCGCTTTGAAGTAAAAATGGCATGAAACACAAGTAGGAGAGGGATGGCACAAGTGAACTGGCTTGGCCTATGTGATTCCTAGCAGGGTCGTTGCAGTAATGACGAAACAAAATGATAAACAACAGGTCCTCAAACAATGAGCAATAGCACCTTCAAAGAAATACAACGAAGTACAAATAGGAGAGGGATGGCATAAGAGAACGGAGCTTGGCCTATACGATTCCTAGCAGGATCATTATCGGTGTACAGTGAGGCATAACTAAATATTCAGAATTCTAATCCATGCTAAAGATAAAATGATTCATAAAAAAAATCTAGGACTGAGTATTGAAGACTGAAGCTCAAGAATGAAGACTCCAGACCAAAGAACCAAGACCATTTACTTGTAAACAAGCTACATATTTATAGCATTTGCAATGACCAGAAGGAAAGTTCAAATCGAACTCTCTCACCATTAAACAAAGATAAATTACTATTTACTAGGTGGCTAAAACATAAATGCAAGACAAAGTGGTTGAGAAATGCGGATGTAAATTGAATTTTTACGTTTGATGTGATCGTTGGAGCATTCTAGAAAATGTGTACAGGACCACCGCCCTAGCCTGGGCGACGGTTACAGGACTGCCATCCTTGCTGGGTGATGGTTATAGGACCGCCGCCCTGGTTGGGTGATGGTTACAGGACCGCTGGCCTGGCAGGGAGACGGTCTTGTAACTAACGAAAAAAAAACAAGGAAAAAGAGAGAAAAGGTTAGGATAAAAAATGTAGAGGTTGGACAAGGATTTTTGGGATGTAAATGTACACTTAGTGAGCTTTCTAGATTCTGAACACCTTGCAAAGAGATCTTAATCATCATTGGGGTTTCCGTAACCAAGTTTTGACTGTACAGTACATATAATTTTGGTTACGTACAGTAATCAATACATTTAAGTATCTTGGCTGAAGGTAATCAAGCCAGTGGATGAGATGAAACTGAACGACTATGAGCTGAACACAATCTAATTGGGACTGAAAACTCATAAAGGGGATTTTCACATGTATCAACAATCTCCCACTTGCGTGGTGGCTAGGAATAAGGAGTATAAGAAGAAGGTTGATGAACTAAAGGAACATGTATGAACTCTGTCATTCTATGTGCAACATCTAGTTGATTCCAATGCCATGACAATCCCCATGGAGGAAGTTGTGCCCATCAGTAGCTTCAATCCAGAGTCCATTAGGAGGACACATGAGTTCACAATGCAGGGGCAAGTGAATAATGAATGGATCAACTTAATTTCTGAAAAAGGGAGGTTAGTGCTCTAAGAATTAGTCAAACTCTTCACTTACATGTTCGTGATAACAAATAAGGCACGAGCACTTAGGGATGAATTAGAGAAAGAAAGGGATTATTGGGAACCTTTGGGTCCAATAATAGATGAAACAAGTAACACTCATTGCCAGAAGTTGATCAACATGAAGTTTTGAAACTCCTTCAGAAGACTTTCTCATGTATGGGAAAGGGCCTTGGCAATAAGGTTTGAGGCAATCGATCCGGCCATCATAGAGCTAGAGGAAAAAGAGGAACAATCATACAAGTTGTATGATAGTATAAATTGGAAAACTCAGAAACTTAGAGTACCTACAATGGGTGAGGATGCAACTACTGATAAGTTTATTGGTCCATTTGAAGAACATGTCAAGAAAGAGGTAGGCAATCCATTTTCCTTCACTAAGACATAAACATTCATCATGGTTTGGGAAGTGCAAAGACATAAACAATGTGGCTGATGGATGGAAAAATACCTTGAGATGCGTTTACATTCCTCATGTCGACAAAGTGGAACCTGCAACAACTCATTTTAATAAGGAGCTTGGAGGGATAGAGGCCTTCTTAAGAGCACAAGGTGGAAACCAATCAAGAAGTGAGATCAAATCCACTACAGCAACTCATTCTTCTGCATAATTCTTCCTTTCTCTATCTTCTTCTTCTTCATCTTCTTTCTCTATCTGTTCTCCTCTCACCCAACACTCTCTCTCATCGATGCTATATTTTTGCGTTGAGGTTTGCACTTTTTAATATAACTTTAAGTGACTTTAGAAACAAAATGTAAAATTTAAGTCGCCTTTCTTTTATAAAAAGGACTTAAATATTCAAGTGGAATATGAACAATCTAAAATCAAATTAAAGTATTTAAAAATTCACCGGGAAGATGAAGAGTTGCTTTCTCTTCTATAAATTATAACTAGCTCCTCATTTGAGCTTCTTTTTAGATGAATTCTTAGATTTTAGAGCTATTTTTTTTGTGAATTCATGAGAGAGATATCCTTGTGAAGAGAGTAAAGAGATAGTACATTTCTTCCATTTTCCCTACTCTAAAATGTCTTCCATTTCTATGCTATGTACAATTTCTTCTTGAGCTTCAATAAAGGAAGAAGGAATTTTAGCCTTTTTTGACTAAGGAGTTTAGTGGTATTTTGTTCTCATTAAACGCTATTTGGTCTTGTTGATGTTATGCGGATTTGTTTTCTTCTAAATTCAAGTGCATGCAATGAATTTTCTGGTTGGTGTGTGCAAGTCTCTGATTTTCAACTTGTAGCATTAGTTTCTCTTTTCTAACTTTCTCACTCTCTTTCCTGTTTTTCTAGAAAATTCCTCCCTTACAAATATCTACAATATTTTTCCGCAAGGTCAATGGAGTGCCCCTATTGGATCCTTGACTGAAAGACCACCAGGATAAAACTCACTTTTTACTAGTGCATGCACATACGACAATTGCAATAGTTAAGTAGAGGGACTTAGACTCCCAAAGCATTAGAAAGATAACCACCAATTTGTCACCTGATAAATTTTCTCACCAAAAACCCCTTAGGGAACCTTCTGCTATTGTATCATGCCCTTCAGTTTGAAAAATGCAGAGGCCACCTATCAATGTGATATGACTTATATCTTCCATGACCTTATCCAAAAAACCGTAAAAGATTACGTCGATGACCTCTTGGAAAATATAAATGTCAACAAGACCAACTTTTTTTCCTTGAAATCCTCTTCGCATGTGTTATCCAATTCTTCCTTTTCCTTAATCCAACCAAGTGTGTGTTAAGATTGCTGACTGGGAAACTCCTTGGCTTCATCATTTCTATCAGGGGCATTGAAGTTGACCCCACAAAATTCAAAGACATCCTTGAGATGTCTCCCCCTTCTAAGCTAAAACAACTTCATAGTTTTTAGGGAAGACTCTAATCCATCTTCCGCTTCATCTTACAACTTTTTGAGCATTTCCAACCTTTTCTTAATATCCTTCCCAAAAAAACTCAATTTAATTGGGATGACAATTGTTAGAATTCCTTTGACAATATCAAGAAATACCTTTTATCACGACCTATGCTCATGCCTTCACATGAGGGGGAGCCGTTCTACCTCTACATCTCTGCCTCCGATCATGTTTTAGGTGCCATGTTGGAACACCACACTAAGAAAGGTAGGGAGAAAACCATCTTGTATATCAGCCACACTCTCTTTGATTATGAAACTTGTTACACGGAAGATGAAAATTTGTGTTGCACTCTCTTCTTTGCAACTTCTAAACTCTGTCATTATCTCCTCAATCATAAAACCTTTATCGTCACTAGCTTCAATCTCCTAAAAAACCATACACTCTAAGGTTTATCATAATGATCACATAACTCGATGGCTCATGCTCATGACCGATTTTGACCTAGATTTCATCTCTCAGAAATTTATCAAGGGCCAAGCCATCGCTAATCAACTTGCTAAAACCCCTCTTCCTGACAACCATCTTCCTCATGAACAATTTCTTGATGAATCCATCCATATCATCGACCACAAATTTTATCCTCTTAGGATAACACTTCTATTTTATGGATCTAAGTGTCAGAAAGGGGTACACACTAACATTATCATCATTATTCCTTAGGATACCCCTATCCTCATTGTTTATAATCTTAACTTCGAATGTACCAAAAACATGGCTAAGTATGAATCCCTTATCCTGGGCCTCCAAAATGCTATCATGATCAACATCCAAATCCTTGACATGTGCGATGAATATCATCTCATCATTAATCAAGTCAAAGGAACCTATTAATGCAAAAATTAAGTCCTTAAAAAATACAAGGATGTTGTTGAATTCCTTCTTGAGGCCTTTGATAAGTACACCATCTAATATATCTCTCTTTCATCCAATCACTTCACGGACACTATTGCTTCCCTCACATATCTCATCCTAAGGGAAACCAAAGAATCTAAAATCTTCGTCATTGTTCATCATCTCACTCAACCATCTCATGTCCATGAGCTTCCTCACGTCAATCATGTTGACCATAATAAATCAAATATTTAGTACTATTAGATATTTGAATACCTATTTGTATCCAAAATTCCCTCCGACCAATCAAAAAATGGTAGGAGGTCATTTATTTAATGCGTTAACCACTATGTTATCCTCTCTTGCATCGTTTATAAGCATGAATTTGATGACATCTTACTAAGTTTCCTTGAATCATATGAATCTACCCGCACCATCTAAGAAGTCCATGACTGTATATGTGGCAGATACTTTATCGATTTTGTTATCACCAAGTGTGTCCTTCACCTAGGCTATTACTAGCCCACTCTAAATAAAGATTGATGTGAATATGTTAAAAAGTGTACTAAATGCCAATAACATTTCATTCTCATTCATATTCCTAGTTAGGCCTTATATCTGGCTCAAAATTTGTGCCCTTTCTCATATTGGGCCTTGACATCATTTGTCTTATCAATCTGTTCTCCTCTCAGTGTCATCATTATATCATCACAACTATCGAGTAATTAACCAAGTGGGTAGAATCCATTCCACTCACATCCACAAAAGCTAATAAAATTGTCGATTTTTGTTTATCAACATATCATCTGCCACTTCGACATTCCTCATAAAATCATCATAGATAACTGAAAGTCATTCAAAAACAAAGGCCTTAAGAAGCTTTGTGAATATTTCAACATCAAGCTTAGCTTCTCTTCTCCTTACTATCCTCAAGATAACAACCATGCCGAAGCCACTAATAAAACTCTCCACAATATTTTTGTTAAAACTATCAACATATCAGGATGTAATTGGCATCTTCACATCCCCTTTTCCCTTTAGGCCTATTGGACAAACATCTGCACCTATATGGGCACTAATCCTTTCTCCCTCATCTATGGCTCTAAATTCATTCTTCTCCTCAAAGATAAAATACCATCCTTACGTGTCTCTCTATGCGACTTTATCTCTAATGAGGACTATCATCAGGAGCATCTAGGTAAACTTGAATTACTAGATGAACATCACTTAATTTCTCTTCAACACCATCATGTCTATCAAGAGCGTAAAACATGCTTACAAATATCATCTCAAGGAATGTGACTTTAACATCGGTGACCTTGTCTTAAAATAAAATCAAAATGTTACCACTCTAGAAAGGATCCAACATGGAAAGTTTTCTCCCAACTGGATCAAACCATACATTATCACACATAATTATGGGTCTGAAGCCTATCATTTGGCCTCCCTTGATGGTAAATTGGAAACATAACCTCTCAATGCCTTACACTTGCAACCTTTCTATGGTTAACATACTTACCAGCATGATCTTAGTCACATCCTAAGATCTCATTTCCATCACAAGCCTTTCCATATCTAATCATAATGATTTGGAATTATGTGGTCTACTATCATTTTCCTATCTATGACCTTAAATATGGGTACAAAAAATCCATCCATAACATGTTCCTTAGAGAAAATTTTCTCCTTTTTGGTGGTAACCCCAAAATTATTTCATCCATCACCTTCTTATCTACCTATTGGAACCCTGCTAAGGGTTCATTGGTGTCGCTTGTACATTTTATCATCCCCTCCCCAAGTGGTCTACTTGGCTATCCCCAACTCTATCCAAAATTCAAATTTCTAGATGATCATATAAGAAAACCTATGTTATAAAAAAATAGACTGCTCCCTCGACGAACAACTACTCATACCAAGAAAAAAATATCAAAAGTATAGACTAATCCCTCAAAGGATAAATATCATATATTCCATCCTGTCATCTAAATAAAAAGTCAAAAATTAAAAATCAAAAGCAAAAACCCTAATCATAGACCACTCCCTCGAAGGATGGATACTCCCTTATATTATGACAGTGAAGGCTTCCCGCACTAATCAACCTTCTTAAAATATCAAAAGTGAAAATCTCAAAATAAAGCATCCTAAGAAAGTTTCCGCATTGATCAACTTTCCCATCCTTGCAAACTTTCTACATTGATCAGTTTATGCTATATTGCTTAGAGTTGGGGCATAAAGATAGGACTACCACCTAAGGAGAACCTATTTTCCCCATACAAGATCCATCTTAACTCCTTTGTTGTGTCTATAGTGGGTTTATAAGCACACATTCCACTTTTCTCTCACGATCTTAAATTAGACTAACTACCATTAGTTATGTGTTAACACCTGTCAAGGGTCACAAGTGCAAAGATTTTCATTGTTCCCTCTTGTGCTTTACCTCCAATCCTGGTCAAAATAATATTTTCCATGAAAAATCCCCCTTATGATAAAGGGTAGTTTCTCCCACTTGGGTCAGCCCACTAAGGTCGTGCCCGTTCTAACCATGTTATCCTATCTTTTGCACCCATGTCTAATCCATCTTTTACATCATTCAATCTAAATCCACCATATATCCCTAACATATAATCAATATTCAAATCACCATATATCACATCAAGACATCACCTATATGCACATCTCCTACATCTAAACATATATCCAACCATCACGTAATGTATTTACATATAATCTAACATATACATCTAAACCCATAACATCTATTCTTATCTAAATCACCTCATATATACCA
Source organism: Taxus chinensis (assembly GCA_019776745.2). Taxonomy (NCBI): domain Eukaryota; kingdom Viridiplantae; phylum Streptophyta; class Pinopsida; order Cupressales; family Taxaceae; genus Taxus; species Taxus chinensis. Next base: position 406,207,149 of record CM034148.1, read on the forward strand.
TCTATCACATCATTTACTAATCAATATTATATCATATCATCGCATCAAATCATCTAGTCCATACATCACATCACATATCAATGTCAACATCTAGTCATTATACATCTAAGAATAAAAATATCACATCAAATCAAGTAATTAAAACATCACATCATCAATATGCATCACATCACATCAAACATCTAAACCAACATCCATAACATAATCAAATATCAACATCCATCACATAGATCATCACACAACACATATAAGCCATGAAAAAATCATATGTATATATATCCTTGTAAACATGTGCCCATACATTTGTGATAGGCCTCTATGGGGTTTTATCTCAAAAATCTATACATCAAAATCCATATCAAAATCTATGTACAATGTTCACCCACTACTCAGTGAACTGAAGGTCAGACACTCTGAGTCCAAAACTCGGTGCACCTAGTGTAGGGACTTGTCTCTTTTCCTATCCACCTACAAATCATCTATCTGGGCCCAGATCACGCCTCGGCTCTACCACACTCACCGTACTATCCGATGTCATTGTGTTATACCCTGGTCATTGGTGTTGTCATTAATGTCAAGTGGAATTGATGGAAAATGTGTGAAGTAGTTAAGTGAGGATCAATCAAAGGCATGAAGGTTGATTGTTAGTGCCTTATCAATGATGGTTGGAGCTCACAGAGAGGATTCATAGTGATTCCAGGATGACTTTAGAGTTGCAGTCTTGGTCAGTGAGGTAGGTGTCTACTGGAGGTGTGGAGAAGCTTGGTGTTATTGGCTTAGGTGTCCCACAGGTTAGAAATAATGTGTCTAGGATATGTAAGATCTCATAAGGTGACCATCAGGTCATGTGGTGCAAGTCATAATTTAAACTAGCTCATTTAGGCCTAGTTCTAGAGCCTAATGAGGTGTATGGGCATAAAGTAGGTCATGAAAAGCCTAGGTAAGCATGGGAGGAGCCTAGGAACATTTCATAGAGAATTTTTGAGTAACTACAAGGTATACTTTAGCCTTTGGAGGCAAGATTCAAGTTTTCACCAAAACTACCTTTGAGAACTAGTAGTGAAAGCTGAGGTAAATGAGATTAGACATGGTTGTTCAATATCATTTATGAAAAAAAACTAAGGATAATGTCGAGAGGTTTTATATTTCTTCGTGTCAAGTTTGATAAATTTTTGAACAATATTGTGCAAGTTATTTAAGCTTTACCGAAATCGGTTTCTTGAAAAAGGCAAACTGAGCACCTTGTCTTCTTAGCACTAAAAAAAAATTGTTAAGACTTATTTAGATAAATCATAGAAGTAATTTTTTAAAATCACTCCAAAAATGAAAATTTGCAAAAATTTTGAGGGAAATTGGATAAGAAACAAAGAAGTTATATTCATTTTTCTAAAAAGTGTTTTTCTCTCTCCAGATCTCCTTCTTGAAGTGATAGGCATAAAATGATTTCTTTAGTGTCTAAATCAATTGGGAATGTCATGAAAACCCATAAAAAGTATATAATGCCTCTTCTAGGTCAAAATGATGGGATTGATGTTCCTCATGGTTGAATTTATGTATTAGTATGATCTTTTTTTGAAGAATTTTGGCTATATAGTGCAAATTTTAAGGTGTCAAGTTGAATCTCCTATTGCTGAGAAGGTATGATAGGTATTCTTAGCTCATGAAGTTATTTGGGGACAAGTTTATTTGTCTTGTGGTGTAATATACAGTTATATTCCTCTCTCCTACCATTAAATGGAGCCTCTCAATCTAAAGTGCTTAAAGAAGATGTTTGGACAAGGTTAGGCATGGCCTCAAGATGAGAGTAATGGATGAAAAAATTCTAATACAGATCCTTAAAGGTAATTGTTGAAGATAAAAATTGTCTACTTGGTTGAAGTAGTGTGAAGGTATAATTCTCATTGTCTCTTGACTGTCCTGTATAAGCTTACCAAGAAGACTGTGGTCTGAGCTATGATTGAAATATTCTCCTTATACGTCCTACAATCAAGCCTTTGAAGATGATGAATAGAAATTTCTTTAAGTTTTTCTGCTATCAATGATCATGAGAAGTTAATTTATGCTAGTGAAAATACTACAAACTCAATCTGCCATGTGATAGTTTAAGCACAAGCTCACACTCTAAAAAATGCATGTTTCTCATGTTGTTGATCCTTGTATTAGTGATAGTTTTAGTATGGAAAGTGATAGAAAGGAGGTATCCCTCTTAGAATGGTACCTTTGAAGTCTAAGATAAGGTTTTGACAAGAAAATTATTTCATTATCTTGAAGACTGTATCCTATTCTTGTGACAGTAAAAAATGATTGTTTCTTGGGCTTAAATTATGATGATATCCAATCAATATATAGACAAGAAGCCTTGAATTTTTTGAAATAACCCTTGTTGAAGTAATTTCAAACTTGCAATGGCATGAAAATGAAGAACTAAGTTGTAATATTTAAAGAAAACTAGGGTTTCAAGACAGACTGGTAAACCCTCACTTGCATAATTTTGAAGAAGAAACATTGTATGATATTTCTAGTATAACATAAGGCCAAATAAAGATTTGGAATTTGATAAAATTTTATTCTTCATCTTGAAGGATACCTCTAATGCCATGTTAAATAGAAAATTCCCATGTAGGAAACTAAATCTTGAATGTTGCAAGACTGTGTTTGAAAACTGTGAATACCCTATTCAGGCACATGCTTTCTTGAGAAGAGTTGATCTATTATGATCTCTTGGAGGGTGTGATTTCCCCAAAGAACATACAAATATTCTCTCTAAATTGTAAAAATAATTTAACACTTGATCATGACCTGCATTTCTTCATTTTTGCTAAATGTTCTCCATAAAAGTGAGCTTGTTCCTATTAAAGAAGAATGTATGGTGCTCTACCCTTGTTTTGAAGAGATATATGCTTTGAATATTGATGTTACCATTCACATAGACTTTATTCAATTGCATTAATACTTGATCAGTTCATAAGTGCTCTATTCACTAGTTGGTTTTAAGCTTTCAGTGCACAGTGATGAACTACAAATAGGAAGTTGAATGGTCATTAAATGGTGAAGCTTGAGGAGTAAATTGTGAGGTTACAAAGATTCTTTGGAGGTTATAAATATTCTCCTTAATGATTAACTTGTAATGTTTGAGAGCATCCTACTTGTGCTAAAAACAAACTTCATATGTTGCAGCAGATGATAGTTCTGAGAATATGAATAAGACAAGAAAGTATACTATTAGGTTAAGAGAGAATTTTCAGAAGATTAGGAGACTCATCATTTAAAGTCAATTTAAACAAGGTTCAAGGGATTCTTTTCATGTGAGCATATGTCAGATCTCAAAAATCATTGAATACCTATAAATTATGAGAACTTGGTTGTCCTCAATGGCTGAACATAGAAAATCAATAAAAATGAACTAATTATCCTCTTGTACATGAAATTTGAAGAATTTTTGAAATTGTGAAGGTAAAAGGTTATGAAAGAATTAAGGAGTTGAAAGATGAAACCAATTCATGTCCTTGTATCAAGTTGGAAAATGAGTTAACTTGAAGAGTAAATGGAATGAGAAGTGCAAAGGACATATGTGAAGATTTTCATGTATATAGGTGATTTGGTAGATTTTAAAGTAGCTTGCTAATACATGTTTAAGCATGAGAGGGTCTTGTTGATTATCTTGGGTAGAAGAAAGTGAAGTTATAAAAGGTAAATAGAAGTTGTTGAGGGGACCATTTTCATGAAGAAAACATCGATTCATAAGTGTGCAAACCACATTTTGAAGACATGATATCAGTTGTGTAAGACCAAAGAGCAGACTGATGCTGTATGAGAGAGGAGTGCAAATGAAGTGAATGAGATGAAACAGAGATCACAATAGTGTTGGTATAAGCAACCAATAGGTGAATAAAGGTGATCAAAAGTTACTTATGTTCAAAGTATTGAGTTGTAGCTCAACAATTTGGGAGTGAGTTCTTCCTTGCAAGTAGGTGCTTGCCAAAAACAAGTGAGTGCTTGGAATTATATTCAAGTGGGTGCTTGACATTGAAATTGAAGTAGGTGCTTCAAAACTAGAGTTAGAGCTTCAGGGTGAGTGGGTGCTCACCACTTGGTGATATCATTGTAATTTTTCCTAGGAAAATTGTCCTTGATATTTGATTTTATTTCTCTAGTTTCAGTGGGTTTTTTCCCTTATGGGTTTCCCACATTAAATCTGGTCTCTTCATGTGTTCATGTGTGCTTGTTTATCTCTTCTCTATCTCTCATGGTTGAATGTCCATGCTCCATCATGGTTGAGATTAGTTTAATTATGGATGATTGAATAATTTTAAATTGCTTTAAAATTTTTATAGAGAACTAATTCACTCCCCTCTCAGTGCCTAGAATTTCTAACAATTAGTATTCAAGCAAGTTCTCTTGGTATAAGTTTAACAACTTAAGAGAAGGTCCTTGAGGCACAAGTATGGGTGATCAAGCTGAAACAGTGTTGAAAAATAAATATGAGATTGCTAAAGCCTTGATTAAAGACTTGAAGAATGAAATTAAGCTCATAGAAGAAAATCATCTTGAAGAACTTAAAGAGGTGGCATTTATTATTAGTAAGTTGTCAAAATAACTAAGTGTCAAAGACAAAGCTTATGTCAAACTTGAAGAAGAATTGAAGACCCTAAAGGATGAGCTAGAACAAGCTACAAGTATTAAACTGATGTATCAAAAGAATCAAGGAAAGTCTCAAGAAATAAAAGACATCTCAATGATGGATCAGTTCTGGTTTTTAAAAGTAAAGCAATTCAGTGTGAATTGGAGCATGAATCTAGTCATGAGCCATGTCAAGTAGCTATCAAATCCAAGGGTGAAGAATGTGAATGTGACAAGTTAAGTGTTGAGTTAAAAAATATAAGAGAGTAATTAGAACAAGCAAGATAAATTGAATTGAAGGGTTAGTCAAGCCATACACCATATCAAGGATATTCTGAATCCAAGAATCATATAAAAGAACATAAGAAGCTCAACAAGCAACTAAATGCAAGGAGACTTCTTGGTAAGTTTCATGGAATTTATTTTTCATGCCATGTTTTTATGACATAGGGCTAGGGACTATATAAGGAAAATAGACAAAGAAAACCCATTGATAGAAGGAAGAATTGAATATGAAAATAATAAAGTTTTATACAATTGTCATGAAAGGGGTCACATAGCAAAATTCTGTCTTGAAGATCCTATGAAGCAAGATTGGAGTCATCTTGTATGCTTTAAGTGTAATAAGGCTGGTCACTTTGCAAGACATTGTCATAAGAGAAAGCTCATATATAAGAGAAAGGATGAAGTTAAGATCACTCCTATAGAAGAAGCCAAGGAAGAATCAGAACTAGTAAGTGAAGAGACAAGCTCAAGCAAGGAATCAAGAGGTGATGATAAATCAATGAAAGAGGAAGACAATTCTAGCGTAAGTGATGAAAAATTTATACCTCAAGTTATACTAGAACATGTATATGAAATGCAACATGAATTTTTGTCAGAAAATGAATCGGAAAGTGAGAGCTTAGGTGATGGGATGGTCACACCAAGGATTGCACCCAAGAAGAATGACAAGAGCTTAAGGGAAGGAATGGATTCATCATATTGTCTTTGATGACTATCTTCTGTTTTGAAGTGACCTCACATGGTGGAGTGCCTTTTCTAGGCCTCTAGAAGGCATATTTCAGTTGAAAGAAGAAAGGTCTTCTCCTCAATAGTCTACCTACCTATAAATCAAGATCTCTTCATGATGAAGTTGAGTAAGTGGTCCAAAGTATGCTCTTGAATGAAGGTTACCATCAGTAACTGTTGATTGAAGTTTCCAAACATATTGCAAAGGTACGTAAAAAAAATGATTGTTTTTCCTCCTAATGAAGTACAAGTGCTTGTTAAAGTTCTTGAATGTCCTTCCTGAGTATTCATGCAAGGAGAGTATGGTCTGTGTTGTCTTAATTATGCTATCATGTTTAAGTTATGTCTGAGTCATCATCCTTGGCTTGTATAAAGGAAGAAGAAGCCCTTAAAAGTATGAATGGTGTATTATGAGTCATCATCTTTGTTTACACTGACCACTTTTCCATTCGATATTTGATGAATAAACTAGTGGTTGGAGGTAGGATTATTCGATGGTTACTCTTGTTACAGGAATTCAATCTTACCATTATTGATAAGCCATGAAAATATAATGTTTTTACTGATTTCCTTTCAAGATTGAATGTTTTAAGGTAATGATGAGGTAGTCCAGGATCAATTTCCTGATGAACATTTGTTTGCTATATCAGATAAGACTTCACACTTTTCCGATCTTGTGAATTATTTAACAACAGGGAAGTTTCTTGCCTATTTCACTCATAAGGAGAAACGAAGAATGTTTAAAAATAATACAACGTATAAATGGTGTAATGGATTTTTATTCAAGTTGTCTTGATATGGTTCCTCACAGGTGCATTCGAGAAGATGAAGTACATGACATATTGTGAGCTTGTCATGATGAGCTAGGAGGCAGACATTATTTAATAAAATAGAAAATTCATAAAGTCCTTGGAGCAAGGGTACTATTGGCCTTCCCTCCACAGGACTGTCAAAAAGTATGTATGGTAGTGTGATGCATGCCAACAAATGGGGAAGCCCACACTTTCAATGGAAATGCCTCTTAATCCTCAGCTGGTCTTAGGACCATTTGAGAAATGGGGAATTGATTTCGTTGGACCTTTTGATCCCCCATCTTTCGGGAAGGAATACCTCTTGGTATGCATGGACTACGTCACTAAATGGGCTGAAGTTCAAGCATTATCTTCAGCCAATGAGGATATTGTTGCTAATTTTCTAAACAATCAGATATTGCTACGATTTGGTGTACCCAGCGCCATTGTATCTGATCAAGTTCCTTAATTTTTTTCAAACATGATTGAGGATTTTTTGGAAATCTACCAAATCAAGCACCAAAAATCATCACCCTATCACCCCCAATCCAATGGGCAGGTGGAAGTAACCAATCGAGAACTTGAGAATATTTTGACTAAAGTGGTCAATGCTGACAGAAAGAATTGAGTACCAAAACTTCCCGAGGTAGTATGGGACTATAACACAACCTGGAAAACCACTACTTCTTTTTACCCTATGAGTTGGTATTTGGGAAGAAGCCACTGTTACCTGTTGAGTTTGAATTGCGCACATGGAGAACAACACTAGAAGTTGGAATCGATGTGGATGAAGCACAATGCGAATGAGTGATGCAACTGAATAAATTGGATGAAATGTGGATGGAGGCACAACAACAGACAACAATTATTCAATATCAGAGGAAGACTTGACACGATGCTCATATCAAATCTAGGACATTTCAAGAAGGGGACTAGGTCTTACTCTTTGATTCTAGATATCAATAGTTTAAAGGTAAGTTATGGAAATGCTGGTTGGGCCCCTATCAGATCAAAAAAATGTTTGATGATGGCTCTATGTGACTATTACCAATCGATGGCGACAAACAAACTCTTCTTGTGAATGGATATAGACTCAGGATTTACCAACAACCTCTTGACATGAAAACTTTCACTACTGACATTATGCTGAGTGAGGACATGTAGGATGAGGTGGATCTTCACCCCTTGAGCTTGGAGTGATTTTTTCCTATTAATTTCAATAAAAGAGATGGTCATGACTTTGATATTCTTCCCTTAATTTAGCTGTTTTGTTTTCAATAAATGCAGAAATCTTCATTATTTCAAAACCGCTAATCACATTTAATCTCGGACTGTAGGATGTGGGAATCTAAAAATATTAGATGCTAAACTTGGCATGGGTAAGTGCATCCTAACTCACTACGAATATCTCCTTTTAAAGCAATCCCCCATGCGTGCACTTGTCATAATTTCATCCATCATGCAATGTTCAATATATTTATTGCAGATATCTTTCCAAATCCGATGCTACGGTATGACGACATAAGGGTGTAATGAATCATGATTTTCACACACATTGCATGCATCACATTCTATGAAGAAGGAAAGGTGTCGATTCAGTTTCAAATGATGGGATGTGCAGTGTCTTGCATATCATAAACTCTAATGGATTTATGGTCTTGCCCAAGTTTTTATGCCGCCAAATTCACTCTAATTTTACGTAATTCAAGGATTCAAGTGTAATTAAAGTTAATAGTTCTAAGCTACTTCCTACCATTTCTCCATGAGTATTGAGCATATCATTCTACCTGCCATCACAAAGTGAATTCAAGCACGTCTTGTTCTTGTTTCTCTACTATCTAGATTCATTTGCCTTCAGCATGGGACAAAAAAAGAAATCTGAGCCTGATTCTCTGGACCCATTACTCAAGAATGATGCACTTTTACAGGTGTTTTATGATTTAGGTTGGATTGAATTGATCTGGAAATTTTAAGGTTTTGATGAGGGTGTCGTGGAGGAGTTCCTGGAAAAATTTGAAGCTACCTGTTCATGTGTTGGAGGGAAGTGAGTTGAGATTACCAGCCAGGTAGTTTCTGACCTATCCGGTTTACCAGATTTTGGTTTGAAAGTAATGGCGAATGCTCCCCTTCAAGAATTACTCACTCTATTTCATGAGTAGGATGAGGCATTCTCTGAGGTTATCCTTACCCCCCAGGGTTTTTAGAAAGGTGTTAAGTAGAATATCCTACTTGACATTTGGAGAGAGATGGCCAAATGGGTTAACAAGTATTTTATATGTGATGGCCAACCCTCTATGTTGGGTGGTGATGTACTCAAGATTCTTATTCATTTGAAGAAAAGATGCATCAAACCAACCCTCATGGTAAATTTACCTAAATACTTGGCGGGCGCTGTTATCAAAGTTGGCCAAAAATACAAGTCTGGAGGAGGTAAAGTGGTGTTAAAACACCCAGGGCTAGTTCATTTATTGTGCTCACATCAAGTATTTTTTAAGCCAAAGTTGAGGGTTGCAAGGATTGCTGTGGGGGAGGGTTCCAAGACAAAATAGTTAAAATTAGGTCCATCTTCCACACCTCAGTCCATTCCCGTACTAGCCTCTCGCCCTGCACACAAGAAAAAGGAGGAACTTGGTGCTCCCGAGCACAAGGATAAATAAGGTGCCCAAGTAAGTCCATCTTCGACCACTTTCATTTCTATAGGTAGGAATACCTCTGCTCCATCTTCTTGTATGTGCCCCCGACCATGACTGTCTTGTGTATTGCATAAAATTGGAAGCTCTAGGTCAGAGGGATTCACAAATGTTTCTACCCCTATGTGTGAAGTGGGGAATGAGGGATATAATGAGGTTTTCCCCACTAAAAAATCACTAGACACCATCTTCACTACCACTCATGCTTTTCCCCAGTACTCAGCCATGCCTACATCTTCAGAAGTTCACTCCGTAGCTCCAGAAACTACTTCGGTACCTAAATCCTAGAATCCCATTCAAATGCCTCTTGTAATGGACATTGATCATCTTGGGTCACCATGTCAAGTTGCCAATCCTCACAATAATTTGGATGAAATCACAGTCCTTAAGGCCCAATTGAAAGGTATGGAGGAAATAAACTTGTCTTTACAAACTAAATTTACCCAATGCGCAGTGGAGAAAGTTAGAGAAATAACTGCTTTACAAATTGAAGTTAGTAGCTTAAAGCGATAGAAGGATAAAGGTCTTAGCATTTTGAATTATTTCCACCAAATATCTCTTCAGAATGCAAAATTAAAAAAATAAAATAAGAAATTAAAAGGGGAGATGGAAATTATCCAAGATGAAAAACAAAAATTGCTCTCTTTTGGACTCTATATGTCCTTTGGCTTTTAAGCTCTTATCCTATAGGAAACCCTCAGTTTACAACATGTTTATTAAGGAGAAAGTTTATTCTTAGTAGTTACTTCAGTTGTGTTATCAGGTGCCTTACGAAGCCCCTGATGGTAATATTTTCTTATATGTTTACAAGTTCAGTACACCTGAAATTTAAAACTTGCTCTGTGAGTTTTACCTCCATAATATGTTAGTTACCAATGTCCCTGACTTTTTAATTAACTTATTTGTGGGGGATTTTCAATTAAAATCCTTTCAGTACTTGTGAATTCAGATCATATGGGGTGATAAAGTGGATATTTTCAATCACATGGCTCAGATAATAGGTTTCTATATCCGTCCTACACATCATACTGATGTGGCTTTGCAGAAAAAATTCAGATCTCTCTACTACCAAGCCAGTATTGGAGAGAATACTTGAAAAATCCAACTGAAATGTGTAGAGGATTTTGAAACCTATAGTCAACAGCATTTTGATGTGGCCAGGAAGGCCTGTGATAGGAGATGGGACACTTTGAGCCCTCCATTAAGACGCATGGGGTTATTTCCCCTCAGAACTTGAGTTAGAGTATGCATTGGGGTGATGCCCTTATTACAATTATAAGACAGTCGTCGGAAAAAACTAGCAAGAAATACAATGATGAATGGGTAGGAATTCAGGTATGTCCACCCCTCCTCTTGAGTCCTACTACCACTTGGTAAAAGAATGCTGCATAATCAAACAAGGGTTTTACAACTTGGGTTAAGGTCAATTCAAATACTTAGGGATGTAAAGGTATGAGGAAGAAATATGCTGATCAGTTCGAAGAATATGACATGGCTCAGTAGCTTGGTCATAGAGTAGGACGTAGATAGGTTGCATTAGGACATGCAACACGTAAAGTAAGGGGGAAATGATGAGTGCATTATTTGGCTCATTTATATCATTCCTACAATCAGTAAATTGCCACTTAGATATGATTTGCTAATGCACGGGGATGCTTTTTATAGTTATATTATAGTGAGTTTGATGCATTTTCCTTCCTTTTGTTCATGAAAATTTATTACCGTATAAACTTCCTACTAACTATCTTTGTGAGGAAAATGTGATGATGTGTGCAGAGAAATGATGAACGTTTTTTGATGATATAATTACAAAGTCCGAGTTTGGAGCTGGAATACGGGAGACGAAGACTTTTTCCACCAGTAAACCTATTAGTATGGGACTTGTTTCTAACTGTCCCATAGGAATTTATGAGTTTTAGTTAATATTGATTAGTGGAAGATGTTAGTGCCACCTATTATGGTGAATTCTATAACCGTTTGTGTCTATATTAAGACACCTTCCTAAGAACATGATTAGCTATTATTTTGTGGAGATACTTTGCAATATATCATCTGTGGTATTCAGAACTTTCAACTTCATATGTTGTTTACGATATGGAACTTATTTAAATTAATAGAAGTAAATGTCATTTTGAAGATCTAAAGCTGTTAGTAATTCCTCTGTCCCAAGGGAGAGCAAGGGCCCACTCGACGAGGAGACAAGAGGTTGTTTTATGTTCACATATGCATATGGTTTTCTGATAAGTCTTACTGCAATCCTTGTTTTAGTATATTTCATGCAATCTTTGGTTGAATGTATTTGTTTTCCTTACCAACACTTTTATCTAGAATATGTTTTTTCTTTTATGCAAAGTCTAATTAACATGCGATCTTACTTTTACTAAGTTCTAGCTTCAATTGTGTAGTTACAATTCCATTTGTTTGAGTACTGTGTGTGTATTTCAATTTCAATTTCAATTAGAAGTGTAGCTTTTAGACTTCCTTTCATTGTAGTAGATGAATTTTGTAGATTTACATTAGGTTTTAGTAGATTAGTAACCAACTTAAAATATCTCACAAAACATCCAATAGAAATCCCAATAGGAACTGGTTACATAAATCTCCATTGCATATAGCCTAGGACACAACCCTGGTTTATAATGACACTAACATGAGATCATGTAAGTTAAATGATTGGAGAATACAATGACCCATCATTTTTGGCACCGTTTCTAGGGACACCATAAGCACACTACACCGTTTCTTTCACTTCACATGCTATGAGTGTTAATGGAGTTCATATATGCAACCAGTAGATGTCTTGGGCCTTGTTTCAATAGCCAACTTTGATGAATAGGCCACATGATGATCAAGGGAGATTTAAAGCATGCAACATTCAATAAATATCTCTAGACAGTTTACATGTAGAAGACACCGTGAGTGACACTACCTCCACTACAACACCTAGAATCATTTATTAGCATTTTGTATCCTTCGACCAACACTTAGAAATGGTGGACCATGGGGATAATGGAGACCGCCCCTTGGGTTGGACCTTTACTTACCCCATTGTCTTGGATGAGGATGAGGATGCCCCGATGAAAAATATCTCACCTTCCATCCTCACTATCTTTCAAGGCATGTCTATGGAAGACCTTGATCAGTTCTTGTTTGAATGCAAAGTTCTATGCCAGACATATGACTACAGAATGGACAGTAAAAAACTCAAACTGTTTCCTTCCACTCTTAAAGACTTTTCTATGAGATGGTTCATGGGGTTGACCTCTAACTCCATTAATTCTTGGGAAGCCATGGAGAGTGCCTTTTTGGATAAATATCAAGACTAATGCAAGGGAAGGGATATAAAAGAAGAGTTCTTCCAGATACAACAAAAAGAAGATGAAAATATAGAGGACTATCTGGATAGATTTCTCTTTATCCACCGATGAAGTGGTTATGAGTTACATGCAGACATTACTAAAACAATTTTTCTTAAAGGAATTGACAAGGAAACTAAGGATTCCCTCCATCTCATGGGAGGAGGAGATGCGCATAAACTTACCTTGAAACAAATCACTGAGCTATGTAGAAGTTACTCTAGAATACGAGGGGGTATAAGAAACAAAAAGACATCCAAACTTACTCTGGGTACCTTTGAACTTTTGGAGGAAATAAATAACATGAAAACAAACATTTTTCTATAGTTAACATCAACCATAGATGGACTAAAAGCCAAAACCAGTCTTACCAAAGAACCTATGGACATATATTTCCCTAAGTGTAGGAAGAGACACCCCCTTAGAGAATGTCCTTTGGATGTCACAGACATGTTTTTAATCTGTGAAGTGGTTGACCATGACACTAAGCATTGCACCTTCTTACCACAGTTAAAAGGAGGCTTGAATGCTATATCTCAAGCTAACGTAGAGTTAAACTTTGTTCAAAGGCTAAATAATCAGGTTGTATTTCCACCTCGACCTGCTCAGCACCCCTGAGGATGTCATGGCCTAATCAGACCCCTCATCCTACTTGGGGACAACCTGAGTGGACAACATCAAATCGGATGACTTATCCACATCCACCACCTTAGATAAATTCCTACACTCAGCTAGGTTGGACACCACCAACCCCAGCAAGTCGTTGTCACAACCAACAGTGGGGTCCTCAACAGAATCCTAACAAAAACACGTCATGGACACTAGACACAAAACATTAATCAACAACGAAGATTCTAGCAACCACAACAAGCTTTAATGGCCCTACCAAAATCCTAGTAACAACAAATACAAGTAACACAAAAAAAATTCTAGTCCAGCCAGTAGCAAATCCTAAAAATCAATAGACAACTTTAATTGATGAAGTAGGACCAAGTAACACAATGTAGGTTAATACTATTGGTAATTTGCGGCTGAGTTCTGGAAAAACATTGAATCCTCCTATTGTTATCATGGAAATTCCTATAGACACTGATAAAGAAGAAACACTTGAGGAAAATATAGGACCTGCACCTTCTCCACAGACACAAAACACATAGAATAGTCAATAACTTAACCAGAATACCCTTCAAGATCCTTTCCCTAAGTGGTTACAGAACACTCAAACTATAGATGAAATAATGCTAGTACAAGAATTGAAAAAAGTGCACGTTGAGGTCCCACTTCTGCGAGCAATAAGGGGCATTCCTGAATTAAACCAAACCATTAGAAATGAGTGTATACAAACACCAGGGAGGAAAAATAAATACCTAAAAACTATTAGGGTGGAAGGAAATTTTACTGATTTAGTAGTTAGTAACCTAGTTTCACCAAAATATGGGGATCCTAGGAGTCCAGTTATTACTGTTTGTATAAACAATCATTTAATATCTAATGTTTTAGTGGATCTTGGTGCTGCCATTAATGTCATCACAATAAAAATGTTTAATCTGCTGTCCTTAACAAGACTACAACCTACTGTTAGGTTGTGGAGCCTATTTTCATGTGAGAAAGTGTTGAAGTCTGTACACTAAGAGTACTGTACACTTTCCATAGTTGTCTTGCCAGAAATATTTTTTTGGCCTTAAAATGTGCCTGATATATCGGGAAACATGATTTTCTCATATGGGTGGGATTTTGACCCATAGGTTTATGGGATGGTTTTGACCCATGGTTTTGATACCCATAGTTTTGCAAAAATGCTTAAGTAGTTGTCTACTTATATGGTTTTATACATATGGTAGGGATAATGTAACATTGCAGATGTGTTTTGAATTCGGGTGTGAATTCTGTAGAGTTTGTTGAGCATAGCTCCAAATAGATCTGGGTATTGTATTGAGAAAGCGGTGGCTTGTAATAGAATATGAGCAAGTGATTCTTAGAGGATGTAGCCCAAAGTGGGTGAACCATGTTAAATACTATCTCTTTGTGTTGTGTTATTTTATTCTACACTTTTATTCGAGATCTGTACTATTTTTTGCATATTAGTTTCTATTGTTGCGATTCTATGAGGGATTATTCCACATATTTTATCTCTTATTTCCTAACACCTACCAATACTATTCTTTAACTAGTAGATCAATCCATTGCTGTACCAGATGGTGTGATCAAGGATATAATGGTCACCATTGAATCCTGGGAGTATCCTGTAGATTTTATGGTCTTACAACCTAAAGGTTAGAAATTGGGATATCCAGTTATCTTGGGAAGACCCTGGTTAGCCACTGTTGCTGCATATATTGACTGTAGGTCAGGTAATATGACCATTCTAAATGGGTATAAATCCAAACATATTTCATTATACCCTCCTGCCTAGCCTTATGTGAATGCTTGTGACCATGTATGGGTAGATTATTTAGATACTAACTATTTGAGTTCTTCTTATTTGGCCACTATCGTAGTGCAAAACCATATGGCAGAAGTTGAGTCACATAAACTGACTGATGCATAGGGCTCTGCGATTATGGAAATCAGCACTCTGGCTATGGAAATCAGAACTCTGATTGTAGAACCATTTGCTATAGACATTTCCAATGCTATTTCCTTGGTAAGTAATACTTCTGATGAGTCTTGTAAAGAAATTTATGCTTATAATTTAGAATATTCAGTCCCTGATTTATATTGTCCTTTGACCAAGATTTTGTCTCTTGACAATATACCCATTTTGCACATGCTTTAACCCCATGTTTTCCCATTAAATTCCTTAATCACCAATGCATAGCTCACTCTTTTGAATGATACCAAGCAGGTGCCTATCGACATATGAAAAGAGTTGACCATTGGTAATGATTTAGAGGCCAATCAAGAAGCCAGGATTCTTGAAGTTTTGAAGAAACATTCCCACACTTTTTCCTGGGATTACACTGATATGAAGGGAATTCATCCTAACATTTTTACTCACCATATCTACACCAAGGATGTCAAACCTATAAGGCATCCACAATGGATAATTAACCCAACACTCAGAGACATAGTCAAAGGCGAGATAAAAAATTACTAAAGGTAGGATTAATATACTTTATATTTGATAGTCAGTGGGTCTCCCCATTAATTATAGTTCCCAAGAAAAATGGTAAATGAAGAATATGTGTTGAATACAGGGAACTTAACAAAGCCACCAAGAAAGATTATTTTCTCCTGCCTTTTATTGACTAGGTTATGGACATTATTGCTGGTAAGAAATATTTTTCTTTCTTGGATGGGTTTAGTGGGTATAACTAAATTAGTATTTCCCCTGCTGATCAAGATAAAACTACCTTTACTTACCCCTAGGGTACATTTTCTTATCGAGTCTTACCTTTTGGACTTTGTAATGCACCCGTTATGTTTCAGAGAGCAGCCTTGGCCATCTTCGCAAATCTTACTAATGACTGTGTTGAAGTTTACATGGATGAATTCACTATCCATGGATCCACTTTTGATGAATCTTTTAATAACCTTGAGAAAGTATTGAGTAGATGTGAGCAATACCAATTATCTCTGAGTCATGAAAAATGTCTGATGATGGTTGATCAATGAATTGTATTAGGTCACCATGTTTTTGCCAAAGGTATACAGGTTGACCCTAAAAAGATATCAGTCATCACTCCGTTACCTACACCAACTAATTAGACAGACATCAAAAGTTTCCTTGGTCATGCATGGTATTATTGGAGGTTCATAAAAGATTTTAGTAAAATTTCAGCACCTATGTTCTCATTGCTAACAAAATATTGTGTTTTTGAATGACCCCGTCAGTGCTAGCAGGCATTTGATTCTATCAAAGAGAAGCTAACTTGCCCCAGTCTTACAAGGCCCTTCTTGGGGGAAACCTTTCCATATCCACACTGATGCCTCTAATACAGCCATGGGTGTTGTCCTTGGGAAAAAGATGCAAAAGATTACATGTATGCCATTTACTTTATCAACAAGAATCTGACTCATACAGAAATAAATTACACTACTACGGAAAAGGAATTACTAGCTGTTGTATACTCCTTGAATAAATTTTGTCATTACATCATTGGGTATAAAATATTTGTTTACACTGACCACTCTGCCATTTGATATTTGATGAATGAACCAGTGGTTGGAGGTAGGATTATTCGATGGTTACTCTTATTACAGGAATTCAATCTTACCATTATTGATAAGCCATGAAAATATAATGTTGTTAATGATTTAATTTCAAGATTGAATGTTTTTTAGGTAATGATGAGATAGTCTAGGATCAATTTCCTTACGAACATTTTTTTTCTATATCAACTAAGACTCCATGGTTTTCTGATCTTGCGAATTATTTAACAAGGAAGTTTCCTACCTATTTAACTCATAAGGAGAAATAGAGAATGGTTAAAAGTAATGCAACGTATAAATGGTGTAATGGACTTTTATTCAAATGTTGTCCTGATACAGTTCTTCACAGGTGCATTTGAGAAGATGAAGCACATGACATATTACGAGCTTGTCATGATGAGCCAGGAGGCAGAAATTATTGAGTAAAATTGATGATTCACGAAGTCCTTGGAGAAGATTACTATTGGCCTTCCCTCCACGCGACTGTCAAAAAATATGTATGGCAGTGTGATGTATGCCAACAAATGGGGAAGTCCACACTTTGAATGGAAATTCATCTTAATCCTTAGCTTTTCTTAGGACCATTTGAGAAATGGGGAATTGATTTCATTGGACCTTTTGATCCCCCATCATTTGGGAAGGAATACCTCTTGGTATGCATAGACTATGTCACTAAATGGGCTGAAGTTCAAGAATTGTCATTGGCCAATGAGGATGCTGTTGCTGATTTTCTGTACAATCGGATATTGCTAGGATTTGGTGTACCCAATGCCACTGTATCTGATGAAGTTCCTCAATTTGTTTCAAAAATGATTGAGGATTTTTTGGAAATCTACCAAATCAAGCACTGGAAATCGTCACCTTATCACCCCGAATCCAACGGGAAGGTGGAAGTAACCAATCGAGAACTTGAGAATATTTTGACTAAAGTGGTTAATGTTGACAGAAAGAATTGGGTACCAAAACTTCCTAAGGAAGTATGGGCATATAACATGACCTAGAAAACCACTACTAGTTTTTCCCCCTATGAGTTGGTATTTGGAAAGAAGCCACTATTACCTGTTGAGTTTGAATTGCACACATGGAGAACAACACTAGAAGTTGGAATCAATGTGGATGAAGCACAATGTGAATGAGTGATGCAACTAAATAAATTGGATGAAATGTTGATGGAGGCACAACATCAGACATAAATTATTCAATATCAAAGGAAGACCTGACATGATGCTCATATCAAATCTAGGACATTTCATGAAGGGGACTGGGTCTTACTCTTTGATTCTAGATATTAACAATTTAAAGGTAAGTTATGGATATGCTGGTTGGGCCCCTATCAGATTGACAAAATGTTTAATAATGGATCTGTGTGACTATTACCAATCGATGGTGACAAATGGACTCTTCTTGTGAATGGACATAGACTCAGGATTTACCAATGACCTCTTGACATGAAAACTTTCACTAGTGACATTATGCTGAGTGAGGACATGTAGGATGAGGTGGCTCTTCACCCCTTGATCCTGGAGTAATTTTTGCCTATTAATTTCAATAAACGAGGATTGTCATGACTTAGATATTCTTCCCTTAAGTTAGTTGTTTTGTTTTCAATAAATGCAGAAATCTTCATTATTTCGAAACCACTAATCACATTTAATCTTTGACTACAGGATGTGGGAATCTAGAAATATCAGACACTGAACTTGGCATGGGTAAGTGCATCCTAACTCACTACAGATATTTCCTTATAAAGTAATCCCCCATGCGTGCACTTGTCATAATTACATCCATCATACAATGTTCAATATAGTTATTGCAGATATCTTTCCAAATTTGATGCTACGGTATGATAACATAAGGGTGTAATGAGTCATGATTAATTCACACATCGTATGCATAAAATTCGATGAAGAAGGACAGGCATTAATTTAGTTTCAAATGATGGGATGTGCACCATTTTACATATCATAAACTCTCACGGATGGCTGGTCTTGCCCACATTTTTATGCCACCAAATTCACTCTGATTTTACGTAATTCAAGGATTCAAGTGCAATTTAAATTAATAGTTCCAAGATAATTCCTACTATTTCTCCATGAGTATTGAGCATATCATTCTACCTACCATCACAAAGTGAATTCAAGCATGTCTTGTTCTTGTTTCTCTAATATCTAGATTCATTCACCTTTAGCATGGGACAAAAGAAGAAATCTGAGCCTGATTCTCCAGACCCATTACTCAAGAACAATGCGATTTCATAGGTGTTTTATGATTCAGGTTAGATTGAATTGATCTAGAAATTTGAAGGTTTTTATGAGGGTGTCATGGAGGATTTCTTGGAAAAATTTGAAGCTACCTGTTCACGTGTTGGAGGGAAGTGAGTTGAGATTACCAGCCAGGTAGTTTCTGACCTATCCGGCTTGCTAGATTTAGGTTTGAAAGTAATGACGAATGATCCCCTTCAAGAATTTCTTTCTCTATTTCATGAGGAGGGTGAGGCATTCCCCGAGGTTATCCTTACCCCTTGGGGTGTTTAGATAGGTTTTAAACAGTATAGCCTACCTGAAATTTGGAGAGAGATGGCCAAATGGGTTAACATGTATTTTATATGTGATGGCCAACCCTCTGTGTTGGGTGGCGATGCACTCAATATTCTTATTCAATTAAAGAAAGGATGCATCAAACCAACCCTCAGGGTAAATTTACCTAAATACTTGGTGGGCGCCGTTATCAAAGTTGGCCAAAAATACAAGTCTGGAGGAGATAAAGCAGTGTTAAAACACCCATGGCTAATTCATTTATTGTGCTCACATTAAGAATTTTTTAAGCCAAAGTGGAGGGTTACAAGGATTACTGTGGGGGAGGGTTCTAAGACAAAATAGTTAAAATTAGGTCCATCTTCCACACCTCAGTCCATTCCCGTACTAGCCTCTCGCCCTGCACATAAGAAAAAGGAGGAACTTGACACTCCAAAGCACAAGGACAAATAAGGTGCCCAAGTAAGTCCATCTTCGACCACTTCCATTTTTGTAGGTAGGAATACCTCTACTCCATCTTCTTGTATGTGCCCCTGACCATGACGGTCTTGTGCATTGCATAAAATTGGAAGCTCCAGGTCAGAGGGATTCGCTGATGTTTCTACCCCTATGTGGGAAGTGGGGAATGAGGGATACAACGAGGTTGTCCCCACTAACAAATCACTAGACACCATCTTCACTGCCACTCATGATTTTCCCTAGTACTCAGCCATGCCTACATCTTTAGAAGTTCACTTCGTAGCTCTAGAAACTACTTCGGTACCTAAATCCTAGAATCTCGTTCAAATGCCTCTTGCAATGGACATTGATCATCTTGGGTCACCATGTCAAGCTGCCAATCCTCAGAATAATTTGGATGAAATCGTAGTCCTTAAGGCCCAATTGAAAGGTATGGAGGAAATAAACTTGTCTTTACAAACTAAATTTACCCAATGCGCAGTGGAGAAAGTTAGAGAAATAACTGCTTTACAAATTGAAGTTAGTAGCTTAAAGCGATAGAAGGATAAAGGTCTTAGCATTTTGAATTATTTCCACCAAATATCTCTTCAGAATGCAAAATTAAAAAAAATGAAATAAGAAATTAAAAGGGGAGATGAAAATTATCCAAGATGAAAAACAAAAATTTCTCTCTTTTGGACTCTGTCTGTCCTTTGGCTTTTAAGCTCTTATCCTATAGGAAACCCTCCTCAGTTTACAACATGTTTATTCAAGAACAGTTTTATTCTTAGCAGTTATTTTAGTTGTGTTGTCAGGTGCCTTTCAAAGCTCCTAATGGTAATATTTTCTTATATGTTTACAAGTTTAGTACACCTGAAATTTAGAACTTGCTCTATGAGTTTTACCTCTATAATATTTTAGTTACCAATGTCCCTGACTTTCTAATTAATTTATTTGTGGGGGATTTTCAATTAAAATAATTTTAGTCCTTTTTGTGAAATCGGATCATATGGGGTGAGCAAATGGATATATTCCATCACACAGCTCAAACAATAGGTTTCTATATCCATCCTACACATTATACTGATGTGGCTTTGCAGAAAAAATTCGGATCTCGCTACTACCAAGCCAATATTGGAGAGAATACTTCAAAAATCCTACTGAAATGTGTAGAGGATTTTGAAACCTATAGTCAACAGCACTTTGTGGCGGCCAAGTAGATTTGTGATAGGAGATGGGACACTTTGAGCTTGCCATTGAGACGCAGGGAGGTTATTTCCCCTCATAACTTGAATTGGAGTATGCATCGGGGTGATGCCCTCATTACAATTATAAGACAATCGTTAGAAAAAACCAGCAAGCAATATAATGATGAATGGGTAGGACTTCAGGTATGTTCCCCACTCCTCTTGAGTCCTACTACTACTTGGAAAAATAATGTTGTACAATCAAATGAGGGTTTTACAGCTTGGGTTGAGGTCAATTCAAATAATCAGGGATTTAAATGTATGAGGAAGAAATATGCTGATCAATTCGAAGAATATGACATGGCTCAACAACATGGTCACACAGCAGGACGTAGATATGTTGCATTGGTACATGCAACATGTAATGTAAGGGGGAAATGATGAGTGCATTATTTGTCTCATTTATATCATTCCTACGATGAGTAAATTGCCACTTAGATATGATTTTCTAATGCATGGGGATGCTTTGTATAGTTATATCATAGTGAGTTTGATGCGTTTTCCTTGCTTTTTTTCATGAAAACTATTTACCGTATAAACTTCCTACTAACTATATTTGTGAGGAAAATGTGATGATGTGTGCAGAGAAATGATGAACATTTTTTGATGATGTAATTACAAAGTCTGAGTTTGGGGCTGGAATACGGGAGAAGAAGACTTTTTCCACCAGTCAAACTATTAGTATGGGACTTGTTTCTAACTGTACCATAGAAATTTATGAGTTTTAGTTAATTTTGATTAGTGGAAGATGTTAGTGCTGCCTATTATGGTCAATTCTATAACTGTTTGTGGCTATATTAAGACGCCTTCCTAAAAACATAATTAGCTATTATTTTTTGGAGATACTTTGCAATATATCATGCATGGTATTTAGAACTTTCAACTTCATATGATATTTACGATATGGAAATTATTTAAATTAATAGGAGTAAATGTAATTTTGAATATCTAAAGCTGCTGGTAATTCCTCTGTCCCAAGGGAGAGCAAGGGCCCACTCGATCGAGGAGACAAGATTTTATTTTATGTTCACATATGCATACGGTTTTCTGATAAGTCTTATTGAAATCCTTGTTTTAGTATATTTCATGCAAACTTTGGTTGAATGTATTTGTTTTCCTTACCAAAAATTTTATCTGGAATATGTGTTTTCTTTTATGCAAAGTCTAATTAACATGTGATCTTACTTTTACTAAGTTCTAGCTTCAATTATGCAGTTGCAATTCCATTTTTTTGAGTACTGTGTGTTTATTTCAATTTGAAGTGTAGCTTTTAGGCTTCCTTTCATTGCAGAAGATGAATTCCATAGATTTTCATTAGGTTTTTGTAGATTAGTAACCAAATTAAAATATCTCACAACATCCCCCAACAAAAATCCCAACAGGAACTGGTTACATAAAGCTCCATTACATACAGCCTAGGACACAACCCTAGTTTATTATGACACTAACAAGAGATCATGTTAGTTAAATGATTGGAGAATACAAGGATCCATAACTTAAGGTGTTTAAAACTCCATGGAAGTAAGTATGGTAAAACATATGATGATTTACAAGTATATATCAAAATTAGAGCAACTTGTGCCTCAAGAAGGTTATAAGAGCATGCAAAGAAGACACAGATGACTAAAAAAGTGACCCAAGACTGTGATGGAGTTGTTATAGTTTCAAGGAAAAGGTTTTTAGCCTAATTCATGCATAACGATGTAAATAGAGATGGTGTAAGCTCAGGGGGATCAACAAGAGATATTTTCATGCATTGTTTGAGCTTATTTGAATGAAAACAATTGGGCCAAATTGCACTCAATATATAGCTTAGGGATCTATGCTCTAAATCAGTTAAGTAACCTGAAAAAGAAGAAATATAGGCTAATTTTGAGAATATTAAGGACAAACAGACTCTCTAATAATCCATAAGGAAGTCATCAATCAAAGAACAAGGAGATAGGTATGTGTATGTAAGATGAAAGCACTTTCATAGGGGGAACTTGTTATCTAGTTCAAGGTACAAGCTGTGGAGACCAAGAAAATAATGGGAAAAGTTGTGAATAGTTTGAGGTTTAAGAAAAGAGGTTCAAGGAGAGCTTTAAGGTTGATTGATGAACAAGTCTATGCAACTTTTCAAGCCATGTATGACAAGGTAACAAGTCTACTCAAAGGGGGAGCTTCTTGAGGTAAATTTTTACTTTGAAAATGCTTATTTGTATGTTGATCATGTTGTTCGATGTCTAACCCTTTATCATAGATGTCAAAGGGGGAGAGAGTAATATCAAAAACTAGGTATGAAGGTGGTGAAGGTGTTAGCCATCAAAGTTTTTGAGTTTGTTGCTATCAATGACAAAGGGGGAGATTGTCGAACCCTGGCCATTGGTGTTGTCATTGATGGGAAAGGTGTGAAGTGGTGAAGTGAGGATCAGTAAAATTCATGAAGGTTGATTGGTATTGCCTTCTCAATGATGGTTGGAGCTCACATAGAGGATTTAAAGTGGTTTTATGATGACTTCAGTGTGTTATAGGCTTGGTTAGTAAGGTAGGTGTCCACTGGAGGTGTGGAGAATCTTGGTGTTCTTGTTGTAAGTGTCCCACAAGTCATAAATGATGTGTTTAGGATGTGCAAGAGATCATAAGGTGATCATCAGGTCATGTGGTGCAAGTCACTGTTGAAACTAGCTCATTTAGGCCTAGTTCTAGAGCCTAATGAGGTGTATGGGCACAAAATAGGTCATAAAAATCCTAGGTAAGCATGGGAGGAGCCTATGAACATTTCCTAGATAATTTATGAGCATATACATGCTATACATTAGCCTTTGCAGGAAAGATTCAAGTTTTCATGAAAATTTTATATGAGAACTAACAATGAAATCTAAGGTAAATGATATTGGTTAGGGCTTTTTGTCGTGTAAATGTGCAACAGGGAAATTGGAAATTTCCAAGCACGAAAACTATACCCCTATGCTAAATTTTTCATGCTTTATCATTCCTAGGAAACCCCATCTCTGTCCAGTCAGTGAAAATTATCTCCCAACCAATGTTATATCATCCTCTAGGTGATTTAGGAAATTCCATTCATTCCCCTAGGTGATTTTAGGACTTCATTGAAAATGTAAATTTTGGGGAGTCACGGGAAGGGTTGTCGCTGGCCTTCCCAGGATTGGATTGACCCCTTGAAGCAGAATAGAAGGGAAAAATTCAACATGGAGGTGATTAGAGGACCTTATAACATCATGGAAATAATATTGGAAGGTTTGGGGAAGTTTTTCAAGACTTGGAGCAATCTTAGTTAAAAACAGGGTTCATAAGCCTAGGTGGTACACATGCCTAAAATAGTTGCTGGGCTTTAGAAGAAGATTCTGGGATCTCTAGATGGATTTGGAAGTAAAAAAAAACATATTTAGAAAGAGGATTCCAATACCTACATGATGGTAGAATAATATTTTGAACAACTCCTTGGTGCATATGATTGACGGGCAGTTTTTCTCAGGCACAAGTGGAGTAATAGATCAAAAATCTAATTTTTTAGAGATCATATGGCATAATAAAGACATAAAACACCCATAATTGGATTTAAAATTAAATTTATAGTTACGATTCTATAAAATTTCACCAAGAAATTCCACTAGGAGCTCAAGTTATCTTCGTTCTAAGTTATCCTCTCAAACACAGTTAGGACTTAGTCATTTTTACGAGAGGACACGTGTCAGCACCAGAAGCCTGGTGGGATTTCATGTCCCTGACGTCCCTGAGGTTAGGTAAATAATACCTTGGAAAATTTTCCCAGCCCCCATGTGACCTATGGGGCCTTCATATGACCTCCAGACTTGACAGATCAGCCCCCGGGTGCTTATTTGGAGCATGCCTTCCCTACCGTTGGATTGGGCGCCACGTGTCAGGTCCAGGATCACCGTGGAAACTGAATTACCTTACGAACCTGAGGTGGGGGACTTAAGACCTTTAAAAATGTGCCCAGCCCCCATAAGGAGTCTTCTGGACACTCACGCGACCGTAGTTCAGCCCCCAGGTGCTTATTTGGAGCATGCCTTCCCTGCCATTGGATCGGGAGCCACGTGTCAGCTCCAGGACCACCGTGGAAACTTATGTCCCTTATGAACCTGAAGTGGGGGAGATAAGAACTTGAAAAATTCACCCAACCCCCATAGGGAGTCTTCTGGATACTCACGCGACTGCAGTTTAGCCCCTAGGTGCTTATTTGGAGCGTGCATTCCCTGTCATCAGATTGGGCGCCACGTGTCATGATATTGACCACCGTGGAATTTTATGTACCTTATGCACATGAGGTGGGGGAAATAAGACCTTAAAAAATGTTCCCATCCCCAATAGGGAGTCATTTGGACACCGATGTGACCTCCTTTTAGCTCCCAGTGCTTTAAATCAACTTTTTCCTCCTTCATTCCCTGTCTTTGGATCTAGTGCCACGTGTCACCGTATTGCTCATTGTGGAAATTTATGTCCCTAAAATCCCTAGGGTCAGGGACATCAAGCATGGAAAAATTCACCCAAGCCCTACCTGTGCATATCTTTTTGAAATTTTTCCAAGTGCCGCTTTTTCCCACTTCTAACTTCTAACAGTTATATGTGCACTTCATTCCTCCATACTTCCTCTGTAACATTCTTCCATCACTCCACCATTAAAAATGCTTAGACCTAATAAAACCAAGAACTGAAACACATTACCCATAGTGATGTGTAGGTCTCAGAAGGAATCCTCATAAAACATAAAAGGAGAAGCATGGAGCATAAAAGGAGAAAACAGAGAAAACTCCATAGCCATGAAATGAGAAGTTGAAGAAATCTCCCAAACAGATGCATGAAACAAAAAGATATATTTTTCCACTCATTCCTCTATCCAAGGCCATCAAGAAGACACCTTCAAAGTCCCCCCACGTGTGACAAAGCATCCATAATGAAGAAATCTCCTTTCTGGCTCAATGAAGAAAGAAGTGGGATTTCCCGTCAAACTGGTTGTCGGATCGAAGTAAGATTGCACGCGAAGCACCAGAAGAAAAAACCCACATCAAAAATATAATTTTATTTACAAATGGAGGAAAAAACCAGACCTATAATTTTGAGGTCCATTAATAGCTGCCGTACCTAGAAGCACTGCTAGGTCTGAAAATTAAAACTTTAAAATCTCCTGGATTATTAAGTGGGCGGGCCCGAAATTTCAAAGGGATGATATTGGGAAAAAATCCATATCAAAAACTTTGTTCCACATCAATCCGACTCCTAGAGGCTAACTTTCTAAAAATAGCAGGTTTACTACATAAGAACTGCTATTTTGGGAAAGTCATTAACAGAAGAACCTATGAAGGAGATGAAGAATCAGAGGTGCACTATAGCTGAGAATTCACCAGAATGGAAATTTTTGGCACTTACTAAAAATAGTAAGTGGGCCCTTGAGCACTTGCTAAAAATAGAAATTTGATCCGAAGAAGTGAGGAACGTAGGGAGAAAGGGGAATCAAGGTCACAACACTCAGCTAACGATCGAGGGAGTTACTTTTTTTACACTTACTAAAAATAGTAGGTTACACTCAAAGAGAAGTTTTGGCACAATGGGATGTACAAGGCTAATCATTTAGGGGGACATCATTTTTCAGGAGCATCCTAGCCATTTTCATAGGGAATTTGAGATCCACCTTAGTTCATTCAACTGGGTGAGCATTCGAGAGCTAATTTGGAGGAGTTTCACAGTGTGCAAGGAGTTCGAAGATTCAGAGTTTCACTACATTTGGAGCTTTCCATCAACGAGGATCAACGGACTTCATTGGGTGACATCTACTCTTTTTCTTCTCTCTCTCTCTCTCTCTCCTCTTCCCCCCAACTTTCTCTCACTTTCAAATGTTCTAATTCTTCGTTGGGGTTTGCACTTTTTGATATGCCTTTAAGTCACTTAAAAGTGACTTTAGAAACATAATGTAAATTAAGTCACCTTGCTATTATAAAAGGGACTTAAATATTTAAAGTGGAATATGAATAGTCTTAAGTCATATTAAGGCATATGGAGGGTCATGAGGAAGATGATAAGTCACCTCTCATTTATCTTGTAAACTCAAGAGTTTATTGCACCTTGAGAGAACAAAGGAGATAGCCATTTTCTTCTATTCCCCCAATTCTCAATTTCTTCCATTTCTCCACTATGTACAACTTTTGTCTAAGCAATCAATACAAGAAGAAGGAGTTTATAGCTTTCTTTGACTAAGGGGTTTCATGATACTTTGTGTTCATCAAATTCTATTTGGTCTTATTGCTATTTTCAGGGTTGTTTCTTCTCATGAATGCATGTGTTGAAGTTTCTAACTAGTGCATGAAGGAATCTGATTTTCTACCTGCAACATTAGTTCTCTTACCTCTTTTCTCACACCCCTTTCCCACTCTATAGATGAAGAATTCCCTAGCAAGAGATTGATAGCTTTTCTGTAGGGTCAGTGGAGTGCCCCTATTGGATCCTCGGTCAAATGGACACCAGAGAAATCCACCTTCTCACTCACATGCACATACAGAAGCTGCATCGGTTAAGTAGAGGGACTTAGATTCCCAGAGCATTGGCAAGAAATCCACAAGTTTGTCCACACGAAATTTTTTCTTGTCAACAGGGCTGTATAAGACCATTTATTATAAAAAACGTATTGATCATGTAGAGGGATGTGTTTTATTTCTTCATGTCATGTTTCATCAAGTTTTGAAGAAGATTGTGAAAGTTATTCAAGTTTTACCAAAACCAGTTTCTTTGAAAAGGAAAATTGAGCACCTTGTCTTCTTAGCACTAATTTTTTTTTTCAACCCTTCTTCAGATAATTCATAGAAGGAATATTTGAATATCACTCAAAGACTAAAATTTTTCAAATTTTTTGAGGGAATTTAGATAAGAAACAAATAAGTTTTATTCATTTTTCTAACAATGTTTCTCTCTCTCTCTCTCTCTCTCTCTCTCTCTCTCTCGGTTTCCTTGAAGCGATAGGCATACAATGAATTATTTAGTATTTGAATCAATAAAATGTCATGAAAACCACTCAGAATTTTAGAAGGCCTCTTCTACGGAAAAATTATGGGATTGATGTTCCTCATTATTGAATATCCGTACATGTATGATCTTATTTTGAATAATTTTTTTTATATAGTGAAAATTTGAAGGTGCCAAGCTGAATCTCATGCTACTGAGAAGGTATGAGAGGTATTATTTGAGTACATGAAGATATTTTAACAAGTTGTTTGTTTGTTTAATGTGCATTATATCAAACTTATCTCTCTACGATTAAAGATCCTCTCAAGATAAACCAGTAAAATATGTCTAGAAAAGGCTACTAGGCATGGACCTTAAGATGGAAGTAACAGATAAAAAATTCTTGTACAGATCCTTAACAAATTGTTGAAGATAAAAATTGACTTGGTTAAGTAGTGTGAAGGTCTAATTATCATTTTCTTTTGACTTCCCTATATAATATTGCCAATAATACTGTGGTTTGAGTTGCGATTGAAACATTCTCCTTACAAGTCTTGGAATCAAGCCTTTGAAGGTAATGAATAGACATTTCTTGAAGTGTTTTTGCTATCAATAATAATGAGAAGTTATGTTATGTTAGTGAAAAGACTATAAACTCAGTGTGCTTCGTGATAGTTTAAGAAAAAACTCACACTTTGAAAAAAGCATGTTTCTCATGTTGTTGATCCTTCTATTAGTGATAGTTTCAGTATGAAAAGTGATAGAAAGGAGCTCTCACTCTTAGAATGGTACATTTTAATTCCAAGATAGGGTTTTCACAAGTAAATCATCACATTCTCTTGAAGATTGTATCTGATTCCTGTGACTGTAAAAAATGATTGTTTCTTTGGCTTAAACTATGATGATATATAATCAATCAATGGAAAAGGAGACTTGAAGTTGTTGAAATTACCCTTGTTAAAGTAATTTTACACTTGCACTGACATGAAAATGAAGAACTAAGTTGTAAAATATATCTAATGGGAGACTAGGGTTTCAATCCCAAAACCATCACTGTGCACAGCCATAAAGAATCAAACATGTATGATCTTTCTAGCATAAAATCCAGCTAAATAAGGATTTGAGAGATGAGAAAATTTTATTCTCCATCTTGAAGGATGCCTCTGAAGCCATGTTAAATTGAAAATGACCATGGAAGAAGCTAAATCTTCAACATTGCAAGACTGTGTTTGAAAATTGTGAATACCCTGTTCAAGCCCATACTTTATTGAGAAGATTTGAGCTATT
This sequence comes from Taxus chinensis, assembly GCA_019776745.2. Classification (NCBI taxonomy): domain Eukaryota; kingdom Viridiplantae; phylum Streptophyta; class Pinopsida; order Cupressales; family Taxaceae; genus Taxus; species Taxus chinensis. The sequence goes on from CM034148.1 coordinate 406,236,232, forward strand.
CTGATCTCTCGAAGGGTGTGATTTACTCAAATCACATACAAATATTCTCTTGAAATTGTGAAAACAATTAAACACTAGATCATGACTTGTGTTTCTTCATCTGTGCTGAATGTTCTCCATGAAAGTGAACTCCCACATGTTGAAGAAGAATGTATGGTGCTTTACCCTTTTTTTGAAGAGATCCATGCTCTAAATATTGATGTACCCCTTCACATAGACTTGATTCAACTACATGAATGCTTAAACAAGTTCATAAGCCTATAAACTTTGGTTGTTCAACCTTTCAATGCATAAATGAACTCAAAAGAAAGCTGAAGTCTAAATGGCGAAGCTTAATGGGTCTGAAAATATGTTACAAAGCATATTTGAGGTATATGTGACGTAATTCCATAATGTAAATCTTTATGCAGAGTGTTTCATTTCTAAAATACAAGTTCAAGCTCATGGTGTTAGAAGATAAGGCTAATAAAAATTACATTTTAGGTTGGTAGAGTTTCAGGAAGATTATGAGACACATTATTTAACATTTGACCTCAAGGAATATTTTAAGAGCTTGCAGATCACAAAAACATAATTGAACCATGTCTCATTGTTGTATGGCCAGGTCCCTCTCCTGAAACAACCCCACGGCCTCCTGTCATGATATGTGCCTCTGACACCATCTGTACTAATCATCAGCTATCTCAGCTATCAGCCATGCATATCCACCCTCCTCTCCTCCAGGAACTACCTCCTCCTCTCCTACTAGCACCACATCCTCCTCTCCCTCTTCTACCTATACCCTCTCCTTAGCCGCCTGTGCCATATACACCTACGCATTCCACTCTATAAACCCTACTTTGACTCCCACATCATCATCACTATCCAATGGCTCCCATGCCTCTTCTAATGTGTCCACCATCTCCGATCCAGGAAGATCCCACTCTATCTCCTTTCATCTATATCTAATTGGTGCCTCTGACACCATCTGTACTAATCCAAGATATCTCATCACGCTTGTAAACTCAACTACCTCCACCATCTCTAAACTCCACCCCTATACCCATCTTACCCTCCTCATGCCAAATAACTAAATATCTATACCTGACCATGCTAGGAACCCTTCATATGACCTCCATCTAACCTCTAGCACATCTAATATCCTTACTCTCTCTCTATACCAATCCCCCACTGCTCCTCCCTATCCCTGTGTGGCTCATCATCCCTCCATCTAAAGAATCCCACAGGTATCTCTATGTGATATTTTGTCACCCATGAAAGCCTCGATGGCCTCACCACAACTATAAGATCGTATGCCCAACAATGAAGTAAGAATCCTACATCTAGTTTCGATCACCTCTCATCAACATACATCCATAAGTCGTCATATATCTGAGCCAATAGAGCTATCCGAAATGAATACAATATCCTATGTTCTACTACGTCATCCAAAACCCCTAATAATTCCCATGGAAATCTCACTCCTCTTAAATCTGGTAAAGTATAACATGAAATTACCATCATAATCATACAAATCAATCAACTCCCTAGTATTGTCAGTTCTTATTGTGCCTCTATATGGAATTACCCTGAAGTAAATGCAATATGTGGGTCATCATCTCCAAATAGCCATGTCAATACACCCAGTATCCTATCTATTGTAATGGGCACTATCAAATCCCCCTATATTGGTAATCTCAAAATACACTAAATGTCCTCCAGTGTAACCAAAATCTCTCTAGTCTAGAACCAAAATGTGCTAGTCCTTGGATCCCACCTATCAATCAATACTATTATCAACTTGTGTCTTGGGGCACCCTCTAATAGTGGTGGAATTTTCCCAATCCAACTACCTCCAGGTGGTCCCACTCCACATCCATCATATCCCATCTAATCCTATCAAACATAATCATGACTTTGTCTCTAAGATATAAGGTGTCTTTGCCTTGCAAAACCAATCAAACAAGCAGCCATCAACATCTCAACATCAACAAATTATCATCTATCACAACCAATCAAACATATTACCTATTTGGTTGACTTCGACCTAGCTAGGGTCGACGTTTCCTTTACCTTGGTCAATTCCGACCTTACATAGCTTGACACCGTTTTACTCTAGTCGATAGAAACCATTTTTAGTCACTGCCGACTGCCTCTTTGTGCCCATGTAAAATCTAGAAAAAATAACAAAAAATCAACTAAAAAATCACAAACAAAGTCAGGGTTTAGAATCTTACCATCCTCTGAGTCCTTTGGTGCTTCTTCCCTCCTCTACTATCATCCATCTCACTCAAATATAAAATTTATCTCTCACTTAGAGCTCTCAATCGTCATAACTCACGTCATCTAAATGAGCCTTCCTAGGTAATTTCATCACTTATATAGGCCACTAACCATAGTCACCATCGAATCACCACAATCATCATCGACTCGAGCTTAGTTGCTGATGACCCACTTAGTCACCATTGACCTTACCCTTCTTTTCTCCTTTATCTCATCTCGTCATATCTCCTTATCACACTATTGTAACACACTTAGACCAATCTTGTACAACTCACTTTTCCATATTTGGGTCTACCTTTCTATCTCTGCTCATCTTTTTATCACATCCTCTAGCCTGCTCTGTGGCCATCTTTTTGTTCCCTCTTAAGACACCATTAATTATTTTAAAGGCCACCATTGCAGCCATCATTCATCCCCATCTCTCCAGGATGCATATTTGTGATTCCTCACACTTGAAAGATAATGCATATCATTTACCCCGCTTTGTTTCCTGGCCATCTGTCAGACCCTTACTTTTGACCATCCTTGCTTTTATTTACACATATATTTGATATATTCCTTTTAACCATTGGTCCTATGGCTCACACATCCATTTAAGTGGATTCCCATTGGATTCCCTCCATCTCATAATGAATTTTTCTAACTCACAGGGTCTGTAGGTCATTGACATCACCTCCATCACATGCCACATTGTGTCTCTATCGATGTGTTTCTAAGGTCACTGCCATTTTTTTATTTTTATATCCCGTCAATGGTCACCCCCTTTCACTTGGGGCATATTTCTATCTCTTTCCCATCCTTTCCATCCTTTCTCATTCTATATCTTTCAAACTTGTAATCGATGCCCCTTCATGTCATCAATCCCTAGGTTGAGGGGGAATACCTCAACGATCATCATTCTTCGTCACTTTTAGTTTTTATCTCGCAACTTGCTTAAACACAAACAACTTACCAAAAAGGGGTAAACGTAGACACCATTTTTCAATATGTTGTCCCCCCATCCCATGTTTTCCCATTATCTCATACATTCATCCTCATTCTCCTATTCAAATTTCTATTTCTTCTCCTAAATTCTTATTTCCCACCTTAAATCCATTATTATTTAACCCCCTTTATTATCCTTAATCCCATCTAAGTACCCATTAAACATATCTATTATTTTAATCACCCCACCCCATTCTCACCTTAATATTATTAATACTATTTCTACCCCCATTTAATATAACTAAGATTCCTCACTTACCACCCCTTTTAACTCCCCCTAATTTCTCCCCATGCAGCCATGCACACCTACAAAAATCTATTACCTCTATCCCTACCATGTTAACACCTCATCCCTTAAAATAAAATTTGACCTCCACCCACTTAGTTTATAGTGTGCTCTAGTCACCTATAACTCATGCCGATCGCCATTGACACTATTTATACACCTTCACTCGCTCCTCTCAAGTGAGGGAAATTTATGGATTTTGAATTATTCTACGACCTTTATGTGATTTTTTTGTTCTTGTTAGACACATTATATAATTTGGTACCCTCTCTAGATATTTACACGTCACCATTGGAAGCTTGAAGACCTTGAGTTTGCATGGAATCCTCCTTTTAGGTGTTATCATCTCCTTCTTGTGGGTTCTACAGGTCAACTTAGATCTTAACTGTTTTGTCATCCATTTGTGATCGTTATCATACCCACCTTTCTCATCCTCTTAGCCAATCAAATCCCATATCCTACTGTGGTCACCATCCACTCGGCCTAGTCACCATCAAATTATCTTGTGTTAACCCTTCTTCATATCTACATCATCATCTACTTCTATTCCATATCCTCCCCTTCACCTAGATCACTCTATCACAGTCACCCACTTATTTGTCAACCTTGATATGGTTTTCTTGGACCCAATTGCCATTGACCCTACCAAATCCCTAATAAGATCTACCTCCAGTTGCATCATCTCTATTCATCACTATCCCTACATCAGACCGAAGATCCTAGGACATGTTTTACCTCTGTTTCTGGTCATCTTTCAATCAAATTTGTGCTGGTCACCATCGACTGTACCAGTTATTCTTAGGTCACTATTGAATCACTCATGTCTAGTTTTCTTATCATCATTTCACATTACTAGATCTTCATTTCAGTATTTTTTATCTTACATCATTTATCTATTTCAACTTATTAGTTGCATCCTTCCATATGATATCATTTATCAATCTTTATCATCAAACATGGATAGACATCCATATTAGGAAGTTTTCACTTTCAAGGGACTGACCTTGTCAAGAAACTCACCATCTTATTTACTAATATTTTTTGTGTTAGTTTATCTTTGTTGTGCAGGTCATCAAGTTAGTAGTGGAGAGGTTATTTTACACCCGTACCTTCATCATCACCATCGTCATCTACATCAGGAGGTATCATTAAACCCCCCCATATTTTTGAGTTATAATTTTAAACATATGGAGTTTGTAAAACCCTAGATATTGTAGAGTTAATTGTAATGTATAAATGTTAAAGTATAGATTTGACACAAGTAAATAAGCTAATAAATTTGAAACCCTAGGTGCAAGTGAGGGGATAAAAGACTTAGTTGATTTCATAATTAAGCATGAGGAATGCTAGACTAGAATATTGATGAACACGAGGAATAAACTATTGCAATAGTGCCTGATAAATTATGTAGTTGTCAGATATATCTGGATTGGGGTGCTTGGCCTGGGTTAGTGGTCCCTAGCCATCAAAGACTACATCTGGGGACCTATTCCTAGGTAGAACCTCATAAAATGATTTTTCTTGTGTCACACCAATGTCGCTAACCTTCATTTTTTATTTCTTGTATGTTGCACTATGTTCGCAAACTTCCCCTATAGCCTACAAAAAAAATAATCTCCCACAAAACCCCAAAACCATCAAATCCTAAAAATAGAAAGATGCAAATGGGGAGTCAAAATAACCCCAACATTCACCCGAGAGAGTGAAATAATGATTGAGTGATGCACTAAATCTTAGAATCCATGTAGTTCTATGTGCATGTGTGTAGAATAGTGTCCTAGGAAGCACTTGTGCAAGATGCACTTGATAATGAACACTAACTAGATGTAGCAATGTAAGTAGATGTGTGGATGACAAACTAAACTTCCCCTTCTATGCATATATGGAGAAAATGTAGTCCCTTTTCCCTTGAGTGAGTGCTAGATGGATTCTTTGATGATCTTAGAATGATTTTAGATGCAACCTTAGGTGGTGATAATAAATGCTTAGAGCTTGGTATTTTATTATGGTCACATAGCTTTATATTTACATGTTTCCCTTGTTTGAATTTCATAAATGAGAACTAAAATGCTGACCCATAAGAAAAAAAGATGACCAAAATATAAAAGAGGTCAAAAAGGGGTGAGTATGATACAAATATGTTGGGGGCACCCAGAGGGGATGAGGGGGTGCCTGGGCACTGGTGTTCTTGCTAGGTGCTAGTGTCCGTAGTCAATAAAGATAAAAAAATGAAGATCAGACTGGAATGTGGGGTGTGTAATACCAAAGAGGAAATTAGAAACATAGAAAAGAGGCCAAATACAAATGTCAATTACTAGTATTATTGTTTAGGAATCATATGAATAGTGGTATGTGATTAGGACCAAGAAATGTACCCAATTATGTGATTTTGTGTCTACATTTTCCCCCACTTTATTTTGTTGAGTGAATAATCAATAACATAAAGTAAATAAGAGATGTGTACTTGATATCCATGTAGACCGATGGAAAAAGCGTGCCAAGGAGAAAAGGATAAGTGTGGAGCGATAAAAAATAAAGTGTGAGAGCTAAGGAAGAGGAAGTGATCATAGGGGTGAATTATATGAGTCATGTCATGTTTGTACCTATTGTCATTGTCGCTTTATGTGGGACTACTTTGTTTTATGTGTTAAGGATGGAATTGTAAAAAAAGAGAGAAAGAGTAGTCAAAGTTGTGTATATGTGAAAATTTTAATCCAAGTATGTAAAAATTATGTAAAAATGTAGAAAAGTAGTAAAAGGAACATGTGCACTTGATCCATGATGAGTAAGAAGGATAGAAAGTGTCCTGAAATGCTATAGAAGAACAAGTTTTTTGGGTGATCTCATGCCATAGTAGAAGAGTGTCGGGGGGAAAGGTCTAGTGTTATTATCCATCCCTGAATGCTTCTCAAAATTTATACACCTTGCAGATGGTGTGATACTTCTTTGTTCATGTTTGATCCAGTTTGATCAAAGTAGAAAATGAAGGTAGAATGCATTCTGATTGCTAGAGGACTATGCATATACTGAGAAAATTACTATGTGAAATGTTAAAAAATGCACTGATATGAGAAAGTAACTCTAACTACTACCTAGTCATATGTGCCCAGGAAGGGTTAAGAGCTCCCTGACGCTCATGTATGTATATGGGAATTGGCGTATGTGCTAAATTGATGACCTGAGTCATAATCTGGGCCATTATCTATCTATAAATCTGTTCTGATTATGTGTTGTGTAGGCCTATACTGAAACTTTGAGCTACTGTATGGGGTGACTGATTCACCCAATGTATGCCCCCCCATTTAGGGTGCATGCAACATCACTAGGATGATACAACCCAAAGGAGAGGACCGGATGCTCATTTGAACTGATACCTTACAGGGGGAGAGAATGTGCATGTTATAAACTAATGCACATGCAAACGAAGTGGCTGGAAACATGTGTTTGTGCAATAAAGACAAATACATATATAGAAGATAATGTGTAATCTAGCAAGCAAGAAGAAAATGTAGAACATGAAAAGTGGGTTGTAAACATGGGAATCACTCATAATGTCACAAGACAATTAGGGTTAAAATGTCCAAAAACATACAAATAATGAACAAGCAAGACATAGGGAAAAGCCTCAAACAATGACATATAATAGTAAAAAGTGACAAATAGTATACAACAAAGTAACAAACAACCATGGTAGAAACTAGTTCCTAAAAAGAAAATTCTACTCATGAAGCACCCATTAGCATGTTAGAAAGATAAAAATTATGTCAAGACATGTATATATTGATATAGTAATGTGCTATTAAGAATAAGAAATAGTATAAGACAAAAAAATAACACTAGTAATATGTAAGGAAGTAGATGCCCCCAGGAGCCTTGGTGGGATTGGTAAGAGGTACAATGCCAAGAATCCATGTTGTGTGTAAGGATATTTATAAAGTCTACATTCGTAACTAGAGAACAAGTGAGTGTCTATGTGTATATATAAAATGATAATGACATACTAATTATCTATCTAACATGTGAAAAAAGTGTACATGTAAGCATAAGTAAACAAGAGTAAATGCAAACAAGATATGCAGTATGATGTGGATGAGTGAGATGGAATGATATACAACATGATTTTGATAGGAGAAACGTGCCCCCTTAATGTATGTGGATGAATATTTATGAGGTCAATTTATAAATTACCCCTCAATAGTCAAGAATGAACCATAGAACAACAATGTGTCATTGGGAAACTGTTTGAATTGTGTGCACTAGAAATATAGATCAATGAAGCATAAAACATAAAGAGTGTGAATATGGTGAGGTTTATTTCAGATTTAGACCCTCAACAGTCAAGTATGAGCCTTTTAACTAGAGTGTGTTATAAGAAAATGGTTTGAAATTATGTGCTAGATAAATATGATTGATGAAGCATAGAGTGTAGAGAGTGAGTGAATGTGACAAGGTTCTTTTAAAATTTAGACCCTTGACAGTTAAGTGTAAACCGTAGAACTAGAGTGCATCATAGGGTAGTGTGTTGTGTGAGAATGTGATGTAAGAAAGATGTGTCATGAATGCACCGAGTGTTGGAATTTGTAGTGTGTGTGGTTCACAGATGTAGTATGCCATCAACAGTCAAGTGTTAACCTTAGCATGAGAGTGCATCATAGGGTAATAATGATACAACCGTATCAAGATGTGTGCAGAAGACTAAATGCAAAGCGTAGAGAAAAAAATTAGAAATGCAAGACACCTACTAATGCTAAGAGGGGGGAAGTAAGCATGATCCCCCCAAGTATATGATGTGAATAAGAATCAAGTAACATCATCTAAAAGATCATTGTTGTCATGGTAGAAGTCAAATGGAGATGCATTAGAGACCTAGTAAGCTATAATCAGGAATAATTTTAGTGGCGAATATTCGTAATATGGCGAATATTCCATTTTTCAAAAATTTGAAAAGGTGAATTTTCTAGCACGGGTCAGTGACCTATTCACCTAAAAATTATAGTTTAATATTTTTTAGGGGTCGGATTCACCTACCCTTAAAACTATCCCCTATATAATCCTATATTATTTGCCAGGTAGAACACTATTAGCTCACTCATACCACCTGGGGGCATATGTATTATCAAGTACAGTAAACATGCGACAAGAGGGTAGAGGCTGTAGATACGTGAAAAAGAGTTTGTTGACACGTGACAGGGAGAGTTTGTTGATGTGCGACAAGAGTGCAGAGGAAGTAGACACATGACAGATATTTTTTTGATGTGCGACACAAAGATTTTTTTTGTTACGTGACTAGATGGTGGAGGCTATAGACGCACGACAAAGATTTGCTGATGCACGTCAACAAGGTGGTTGACACACGTCAAAAAATATCTATCGCACATCTGCATCCCTCTGTCCCACCACTTAAAAATCAAGAAATTTTTTTTCTGTCAGACCCCCAAAAATTTTTCCTTCCCTTGAAATCAGTTCCGAGGATATTCACCAGGTATTTTCCACCTCCGATTTCTAAGAGGTCTCTTAAAATGAACCCTGGCTATAATATGAGGTTGATCATGTAAAGAGCCATTGCAGTGCAAATTGTACATACCCATTACATATTCTTCATCAGTGAAAGGTGGTAATGGACATCCATGTGCATACCAGCGAGTAAGAATTTGTGAATGGCCTAGAAATGAATCATTACAAATAAAAACATGACTGAAGGGCATGGGGAATGCAATGTCGATATGATCAGGATCTAAAGTTCTGTTAATGTAGTCAAGCCAAGACTGCCTGATTATTAGTGGATATGTGTGAGAAGTGTGCTCAAAACATACTGATAAATGGAAGATGCGAAGGCCATAAGTAGCAATGATGCAGACATATCCATGATAAATATGAGAATGAGGTGGAGGGAGGATATCATCTAGTTTGAATCCTAGCCAAGTTAAACCATCGTGTATGCAAATAATATCAGAAATAGTAGGATCGAATGGAATATGTGGCCACTAAGAATTATTCATGAAAAAAGTGCATGTGAAAGGAGGAAGCATAGATGCATGTTGCTCATGAGAAGATGAAGCAGGTGGTATGATGTCTAATGCATGGACATAAACCCAATAAAGTACCATAACATTAATAGAAGGAGGGGGTGGGGATGAAGCGGATGGAACAACATCTAAGGCACAAATGATTATTTTGAGTGGAGGTAAGTTGTTAGAATAGTTCGTGGGTTGCTGATCATCAACGAGATGTATGATAGTAGCATAAATTAGAGTAGGTAACATAGTGGTTAGATCTAGGTGACAATATTTAAATGGGTCAAAATCAACGACTATGGTATATTAAAAACCCTTATGTAAGAATTTAATGCATCAGTGAATTGTAGAAGGAATTGCCTACATAGAATGAAGGCATGGCATACCAAGTAAGAAATTATATTAAAATGGGAAATAAATAACAAAAAATATCACATGAATACTTTTTGGCCCAATTGTGAATAATAGGGTGATAATGCCTATGCATGGACATGTATAAGAATCATATAAACGAAGAGAAATGGAGGTTGTGTTAACCAAAGTAGAGGGAAGAACGAGGTCATGAAGGAGTGATAAAGTAAAAATTTTGAGCTCAGATCCATTATCTATTATAGTTCTCTTGATACCCTAGTTATGAATGTGAGCCTATATATATAGGGAAGGATCATTGTCATAAATAGAAATATTGACAACTATATTAGGTGGAAAAGTAAGTTGTTGAGAAAAAGAATTTATGAATAACTAATATACTTTGTCTAGATGAGTATAAGAAGGAATGTAAGTTTTAGCCACGAGAGAAATAATTTTAGCTCTACAACTAGGATTAGCTAGCAAGAAATCATGAATGGAGATATCCATGATGAGATGAGGAAGAAGAGAGTAATTAAAGGACGAGTATACCAAATGATTTTAAAAATTTAGAATTTGTAAAACCCTATATATTGCAGAGTCACATGTAATGTATAAACACTATACACAAATTTGACGGAAGAAAGATAATAAATTTGAACCCTATGTGTAAGAGAGGGAATATAAGATTTATTTGATTTCACAATTTATCCCGAGGTATGTTGGAATGGAAGAATGATGAACAAGAGAAATAAACTATTGCAACCATGCCTGATAAATTATGTAAATGTCAGATATGTCTGGACTAGGGCACCTAAACTGGGTCAATGATACCTAGGTGTAGAACCTCAAAAAATGATTTTTCTTTTGTCACGCTAATTTCATTAACCTTCTTTGTTTATCACCTATATATCACACTATTTCCATAGAATTCACCTGTAACCTACAAAACAAATGATCTCCTGTAAAACCCCAAAACACATAAAATCCTAAAAATATAAATATAAAAATAAGGAGTCAAAATAACCCTAATAGTCACATGACAAAGTAAACTTATGACTGAGTGCTGGACTACATCTCATACTCCATGTATTTTTGTTTGTGTGTGTGTAGAATCATGCCCTAAGAATCTCTTATGCAAGATGCACTTGATAACAAGCAATAACTAGATGTAGTAATGTAAGTAGATGTGTTGATGGTAAAATGAACTTCTCCTGCTATGCGTGTATGTAGAAAATGCAGTCCCTTGTCCCTTGGGTGAGTGCTAGATGGATTCTTTGATGCTCTTAGAATGCCTTTAGATGCAAGCTCAGGTGGTGATAGTAGATGCTTAGAGCTTGGTCCTTTATTATGGTCACATATCTTTGTATTTATATGATTCCCTTGTTTAAATTTTGTAATTGACAGCTAAAAGGCTGACCCATAAGAAAATAATATGCGTAAAAGATAAAAGAGGTCCAAAAGGGGTGAGTAAGATACAAAGAGGTCATGGGCATCCAAAGGGGATTAGGGCACCTGGGTACTGACATCCTGGCTGGGCGCTGGTGTCCCAGAGTCAATAAAGATAAAGAAACAAAGATTAGACTAGGCTATAGGGTGTGCAAGACCAAAGAGGAAACCAAAAAGATAGAAAAAAGGCCAAAGATAGATTTCAATTATTATTTTTGTTGCTTAGGAATCATATGAATAATGGTATGTGATTAGGACCTAGAAATGTACCCAAGTGCATGATTTTTTGTTTACAAGTTCCTTGATTCTTGTACCCCTTGCATTAACTTGTAATAGGAGTGGGAAATCTTGTTGAATAGGGGGTGCCATTTTACTATTTTTTTTGCGAAGCTTTTCCCTTGGCAGGGATAATGATGATCTCAACAACAGAGTCTTCTTTAGGAGTAGGATTAGATGGTTTGGATGCGTGTTGGGTTATAGATATGGTGGCAGAACATAGGGATGGTGTTTGAGTAGGATCATCAATAAAATTAGAAGGTCTTACGAATTGTGTGAAATTGGGAAAGGTTGATGTAAGAGTTGTATTTGTAGAGGATAAGGATGGGATTGAGACATTGTTGGTGGAAAAGTTGAGAGGACATATCCATTTGGTAGAGGTTTTAAGAAGTGATATAGATGTGGTCCTAGATTCAGATGTGGATGTGGATATAGATGTGGGTATAGAAGTAGATGTAGATATATGATTAGAAGCAAGCATGGGTATAGATATGCTTACAAATGTGGGGATAAACATGGATATAATAGATGTGGGTATAGAGGTAGATGTGGGTATAGAAATGGTTATATATGGTTTAGGTGTGGGTATGAATGTGGGTGTAGATATAGGTAAAGGTATAAATATTGAAGTAGACGTGGGTGTAGATGTAGGTATAGAGGTAGATGTGGGTGGCAATGTTAAATCTTGACTTAAAGTGATGATTGCATGGGCATCAAGTGCTTGAGACATGAGAGGACTGGATTGGTTTTTTGGTGGATGATTTAGGAAGGGTTGCTTGAAGCAATCCAATGATTGAATAGGGGGAACGTTTGGATTATCTAATTGAAGGTCCCCATGGTCAATCAAACGTTGCACTAAGTCCTTAAAGGTATGATATTTTTTGATCTCATGGACATGAACTTGATGCTGTTTGTAATAATGGTCCTCATGATACCATGAAGGTTTGGGGTGTAATTCATCAAAAAGTTAGATGTGAGGAAGTTAGATAAGGCGTGTAGTCATGAGATTGTCAAAGATGGATCTGTATGATTCTTCGAGAGAAGTATAGTTTGGGTTTGTCGAGGAGATCTTTGTGGAGGCTCGACATGAGATGTGGATACAAAAGAAGTTTTGACAACAATGAAATTTTCCATGTTCTTGGATTTGTCATTATGGGTGAATGATTCGGTGAATTAGGTCTTGGGCTTGTTAGAGAAAATATTAACATGGCAATGCTCAAGGGCGTGTAGTTCTAACTTGTGAGGCATGGTAAAATATTCCTCAAAGGTTTGGAAAGATTGAATTTGGAGGGTATATGAGATATTCTTGGAATATGATCTAGATAAGAGCTTAATGATTTCCATTTGAGGAAGAGAAAATGATAATTGATTAATGATGCTATGCCACCTAGTAACAAAATCAACAATTGATTCATCCTCAAATTATTTGATGGCGTAAAGATCCGTGATGATTATCTTGTGCACTATATTAATGGATAAGTTCTCTAAGAAAATATGCACAAGTTGAGGGAAGGAGAAGAGAGAATGTTGAGGGATGCCATTGTACCAGTCTAGAGAGGGTCCAGCCATTGACATAGGGAGGATTCGAAGAATGAGATCTTGATCATGTGTAATGAGGTAGCATGAGTGCTTAAAGGCACAAATATTTTTTTGGGGATATTCCTTGCTATTAAAATTAGAAAATTTAGGAAGCTCCAAATTTGGAGGATATGGCATAATAGTCTCATATGGATTGATGGGATCGTTACAAATTTTCTCATAGGTGAATGTGCTCTTGGGGCCTAAGGTAACAACCTCTAAGTTGGCCATTCTACTCATTAATATTTACATGGGATCATTTGATGTGTGAGGATGAGGAGTTGATTGATGCAATTTTGGATTATAAGAGGTATATGGATTGGGTTGTGGTTAAGATTGATATTGTTTGGCATAATTATGAGTATATGGGGGTGTTTGATAGGGAGGAACATAATTGAAAGTTTGTAATTGAATGGGTTGGGAAGTAGGATGATGTAAAGATACGTATTTGGATGTGTAAGATTGAGAATATTATTGCTGAGTGATGGATTTGGTTTATGTTGGGTGAATGGAGATATGTGCATGAGGTGGTTGGGATGTTTGGATAGGTTGATTGGGAAACATATGTCAAAAGATGCTTCAGAGTGGGGAATGATTAGTCTGAGTAAACTCTGAAGGGATAGGTTGTGAGGTAACAACATTGGTATGGACTTGATATGTGAAAAGAGGAACCAAATTTTGAAGATGTTTCTCGGGTGGTGGAGGAGGTATGTTGGTATCTTGAAGAGTTTGAGTGGAAGCATTGATGATAATGGTAGAAGTGGAAGGAATATGGATAGAAGATGTAGGGATGGTATTGATATGAGGTATATTAGGTGATATAGACACCATAAATTATGTGGATTGATGGGTTTTGGTAACCATGGTAGAAGAATCATAAGAGACATGTTCATTATGAGATATTGATAGCCCATTCATGGCTCTAGGGAAGAAGATGAAAAGTTGGGAAGTAAGAACTTTAGTGGATTTGGATTGTGGGGGATAAACAAAAGGTTGTTAAAGAGGGGGTCCATAAATGGGCATGTTGGTGGATTTATGAGAAATAATTCATGGAGGGTGATGGGATTAACATCAAGGAGTTCTTGAAAATACAAGAATCCGTGAGGGATAGTAGGAGGTCTAAATTCTCCCAAGGAAGTAGCAAAAGGAGGCGTGGATAGTCTAGAGGGGATAGAATGATGTTAGGAAAAAATATTGGTATCAAGATGGGGATAGGTTTTAATCATATGAGGCTCATGAGGAAAAACTATATAAATAATGGGTTGGGAGACTAAAGATGAGGCAACCAAAGTTGCGGAAGAAATAAGATAAAGTGTGGATGTTTGTCTTGAGGGATTGTTTGAGGTGGGGATATTAATAGAAGAGGTTAATTGTTCCATTTTCTTGGCTTGGGAACAAGTAACAATGGGAATGAAACAAATAAGTAAAATCCTATGCAAACTACCAATGCAATAAGCAAGTTAAGAATTTTTTTTTTGATTATCTTGTCTATTTAGAGAATGTGAAGAGGGAAAGAGGCTTAAAGGGAACCTAGATAAATGGTCGTTCTATGGATGATTTCAGGTATGTTTAAGGATGGGGTCCTTGATATACCCAAAGGTACGTGAGCTAAAGATCTATGATGACTATTGGTATATGGCCTGATATATGGGCCTACCCCTGAACTTCATGCACCACATCGATAAAGGTGTCAGGCGTTTAACTGATATATAAATAGTAAAAAAAATTGTTACACGACCAGAAAACCATGGTGGCTTCCTTATTGGGTGATGAAATCCCAATAGCTCCACCTGGTAAGAATTCTTTAGATGTGTAGATTTGGTGTGTTTGGTTTGGTTATGTGTGAAGGAGATATGAATCCAAGATATTTACCACCTACTTAAGCTATGTGATCAAGTATGCATGAACAGTGTTCGTTTTAGATCCAAAGCCCAAATGTGAAGTTCAATGAGAAAAAGTGAGAAAAGGAAGGGAAGAATGACACAAAAAAGGAGAAAATAAGGATAAGAAGAAGAATACATGGATAATTTTTTTCCTTTTTCCAAATTAGATGTGAGTTGTTGAGAAAACAAGAAAACTCACAAGCATGCAAGCGAAGAACTCCAAGATGTAGAGTTATTGGAAAGACAAAAATAGAATGTAGAATAGAAAATGAAAATAAACAAGGAACTTACCAAAGGAGGTAAGTAGGTCCCACCAGGCGTGCCAAAATGTTTGACAAGTTTTTTGCTCATGTTCAAGTTAATGAAGTGGTATGCAAGAAAATAAGAAAATCCAAAATATCGGAGGGTTTAAGGCTACCTCCGATGTGTGATAGTGATGGATGATGAGATACGGGCACAAAAATCCTTTCCACAGTGAGTTTTAAGACATGCACAACACAAAGAACAAGTAGACAAGAAAAACATTAGTAGATTATATGGTGGGTTTCCTAACAAAGTCAATATCGAGAAGTGATGAAATTCCCAGGAAGGATGTAAGCCCACTTTGCTTACAAATATTGATAGAAATTAAAGATAGATAACATGGAGGAAATAAGCAGAGAAGAAATTCAAAGATGTGCTAACAAAAAGAGATCTGATAATGATAAATTGAGATGAGAGATTTAAACAAGACAAGGCCGATAATGACCTGAGTTAGTCAGAGGTAGTCACTGATGACTATGAACAGAGAAGATATAGAGCCTAGAAATAATATATATGTAACAAATTGTTGGATGCTAAAGATGCCGTAGCTTAGGCATAGAGGTACACAAAAAAAAGGATGTAGATTACAGGTATGCAGACACCAAAAATTGGCTTGTAACCCTCTAGGCCTCACCCTTCCACCTTATTAATTATAGAAGCCCTTACCATGACCCCTTTCACACATTTTTATTAATGTAATTATCAATATTAGGGTAATTACCACCTCACCCCTAAACCTCACCTCTCCACCTCACCTTGGACCCATTCCAAGGCCATTTAACACCTAAGACTAAGTCATCGCATCCCCTAACTAACTGAGACTATTTATAAACATAATATTTATTGCCAACTATCTCTCCCATCAATTTCCTACATGTTTAAATGGGGATCAAGACTCTTAACCCATTTCCATTCTTGAACCACGCCAAAAATGCAAGAAACATGCTATTTTAAGAAAATTTGACTATTTCTCCCTAATTGAAACTAGTTATTCCTCGGATGACACCAGTCAAAGAACCACCATCAATTCCTTGAAATAAGGATTTTCAACTCTTTCTCTGGGTTCTTCCTTTGGTTGGATTTGGATTATTATTTGGCATCATGGTATTCAGTCAGCATCCAAAAATCAAACATAGCACCAGTGCATTCAATTTCTTCACCAATGACTAACCTACTACTCCATAGCTATGGATTACTCACACATAGAAGTACTCAAGCTTCATTTCTATAGAACTAGATCTCATTCCGTATCTCCTACAGGAACCCACCAACCACCACCATCTACCAATCTCACATACCCATAATCTTGACAATACTAAGGGAATGGTAGGGGCACACCCTACTGTAAGCTGAACTATCGTCTAACCCGATCTGTTACGCCCTTAATTATATATCTTACATGGGATGGATATATCTGACTTGTTGCTATCATAACTTAATATCATGATCTATCTCTTTTATACATGATCTATTATCATTGGTTGGTCGGCCTTGCTAATGGCCATAGCATAGGAATAGTATAAATAGGGGTTATAGGTAGTGGATGATCATTATGTTGAGTATATGAGTCTTATTATATGTTTTGGAGGTTGCCCCCTCGAAGTGGCCAAGCTATTATACTTTCATATTGAGAGAATTTATCTGAAATATTGTGTTATTTGGTGTTCTATTACTGGTGATAATCATAATTAATCAAGTAATTTCATTACAAGTGGTATCAGAGCTTGATCTCAGCCAGGACATCGTAAAACCCTAATTATGAAGGTTTGGCTATATCTCAAGATTAGTAGCACTTTTTTCTGTAATTTTTTTTTGTGGTGAGGAAAAATAAGTCAAGTAAGCTTCTCTCCAAATTTCAATAAGTTTTTAATTGTTTTACAAAATTTATTACGGTTCTATATTTATTCATAATTTGGCTTCCTAGGGCGTAATTTTTGGAAAATTTTCAAATTTATTATATTTTCGGAAACACCTCCAAAAAATAGCTAGGGTTTTTGTTTTATAAATTCCTATATTCGGCCAAAAAAATTATGAAACCCTAAACCCTAAAATTCTACCCTATTAAGTCTACCCCTAGGCCCACATCCTTCGTCATGGCTGGTAGATCTACTCGAGGCCAAGGAAAAGGAAAAAAAACTCTAGGAATGACCATAAATAAGGAAGATATGGCTTTAGATTCTACTAGTTCGGGAGTATCTGAGGTGGTCATCCAACTTCAAGAAAGGGTAAACAATATGGTGAGTAAGGATGAACTTAATGTTGAGCTTCATCAACTGAAAGGTAGCCTTAGGAGTGAGATTCAAAAGGATTTTCATGCAATGCAACAGGAGTTGTTGAATGCTATTTCTAATACAACTTCTAATGCTAGTCATATGGGTTCTACTAGAAATGTTCACACAGATCCAAATCACTCAAGTTAGGGAGGATCCTTTAATCATTCAAGTGGATCTTCTCACCAATAGAGGGGCATGATTCCAAAAGTTGAAATGCATAAATTTTATGGAAAGGATCCACTCAATTGGATTACCCAAATGGAAATTTTCTTTGATCTCCATTAGATCCCAGGAGGACAAAAGGTAACTGTGGCATCCTTATACCTAGAACCTGATCAATTTGTTTGGTATCATTGGTTATGTGCTCAAAGGCAGAAGAATGGCCTAAATGTCACCTGGATAGTTTTCACTGAAGAGCTTCAATTACACTATAGTTCTAGTGTTTCTGAGAATTACTTCAGTGAATTATCAAAGTTATGCCAAACTGGTTCAGTTAAGGAGTATGTCCATCAATTCCAAAGTTTGTCCTTGCGTGTGGAGGATATTACAGAAGAGTATTTGAATGACCTATTTCTTGGGGGTCTTAAGGACCACATTGAGCATGAGTTACACATGTTTAACCCATTCAAGGTTGTTGATTCTATTATCATGGCATGTCGAGCAGAGGAAAAATTTCTTTCCAGTAGAAGGTAGTCCTTCTCTAGCATAAAATATCGTAACACCTTGTCTCCTTCTTACCCTCCACCAATTTGGTTGACACCTCAACAAATTGAAGAAAAAAGAGCCAAAGGGTTATGCTTTAAATGTGATAGAAATTATGGACCAAATCATAAAGGTTCTGAGAAAATTTTGTTCTACATTGAAGGATCTAGTGATGAGGAAGAAAATGAGGCAACATCGACATAGGAAGTGGAAAAATTAGAGGAAGAATATGGAGATCCTCAGCCCACTATTTCATGTCATGCTCTATTAGGTATTAGTACTCCACAAACCCTTCAAGTTGTGGGTTATCTTAAGAAGCAGAAGGTAACAATATTGATTGATTCAGGGAGCACACATAATTTCATCAATCATAAGTTGGCAATAAGACTAAATTGTTTCATCTACCTAGCACCTGAATTTCAAGTAATGATTGCAGATGGTGGCACAGTCCAATGTTCAGGTAAATGCCATAAAGTCAAACTAATGATGGGTGACTACACATTGGAATATACAATGTTTGCTATTCCCATGGGTGGAGCTGATATTGTCTTAGGTGTTCAGTGGCTCACTACCTTGGGCACCATAGAGATAAATTTCTAGGAATTGTTCATGCACTTTCATTCTGAGGGTAAAAAATTTGAACTTCGAGGTCTACAAGCTAAAGATCCTCTAGTGGTGAGTTCTCACCAAATGCATAAGATTCTTAAAAAGGGGTCTAAAGGTTTTGTAGCACGATTATTCTCTATACAAGTCCAACCACAAATGAAGGTATTGCATCCTAATCTTCAAAAGGTTATTAATCAACATGTAGTTGTCTTCAAGGAACCAAGAGGATTGCCACCTGAAAGAGAGCATGATCATGCTATTCAGTTGATTCCAAGAATCCAACCCCCCAACATTAGGCCTTATAGATATCCATATGTGCAAAAGAGTGAGATCGAGAAGATGGTGGAGGAAATGTTGGAAATGGGTATTATTCGTCATAGTCAAAGTGCCTAATTCTACTCCCGTGGTGATGGTGTGTTGCAAGGATGGAAGATGGCACATGTGTCTAGATTACAGAGATCTTAACAAGTTCACTATCAAAGATAAGTTTCATATTCCCGTCATTGATGATTTATTAGATGAGTTGCATGGTGCCATTTATTTTACAAAACTAGATCTGCGTTCTGGGTATCACCAAATTAGAGTAAAGAAAGAAGATATTCATAAGACAACTTTTAGAACTCATCAAGGCCATTATGAATTCCTATTGATGCCATTTCATTCTTACCAATGCTCCCTCCACATTCCAAAGCTTGATGAATTTAGTATTTAGACCATTCCTAAGAAATTTTTTCTTAGTATTTTTTGGTGATATACTCATCTACAACAAATCATGGGAGAAACACTTACGTCATGTCAATACTGTTTTAGAGTTCTTAAAGAAACATCAACTTTATGCCAAGCCTTCAATGTGTTATTTTGGGGTACAAGAAGTGGAATACTAGGGCCATATTGTTTCTCATGAAGGTGTTAAGGTGGACCCTCACAAGATCCAGGCCATGGTGTAATGGGAAACCCCAAGAACCCTCAAACAATTACAAGGTTTCTTAGGTCTCACAGGGTATTATCATAGATTTGTAAAAAAATATGGCAATATAGCAACACCACTCACAAAATTATTGAAGAATGACTCCTTTCAGTGGAATGAGGAAGCATCTAGGGAATTTGAAAAATTGAAGGTAGCTATGTGCACCACTCCAGTATTGGCAACCCCATATTTCTCCAAAACTTTCGTAGTTGAGTGTGATGCTTCAACAAATGGAATCAGATCAGTACTAATGCAAGAAGGACACCCCATTTTTTTTGAGAGCTGATAACTAAAAGGAAAGAATTTTTTGAATCCCACCTATGAGAAGGAAATGATGGCAATACTACATGCAGTCAAACAATGGAGACCATACTTGATGGGTAGACATTTTAAGGTAAAAACTAATCATGATAGTTTGAAATATTTCTTAGAACAATGTCTATCTTCGGATAACAACAAAAATGGGTCACTAAGATGTTGGGATATTACTTTGAGATTGTTCATAAGAAAGGAAATGAAAATTTGGTCACTGATGCTTTGTCTAGGAGGGATGAGTCCGCCAAAGCATTGTTATGTGTCATCTCTATACTACATGCAGATTGGGTAGATCAAACACAAGAATAATGGAAGACAGATGCAACCACACATACTCTCATTCGAAATCTCTAGGAATATCCATCCATATTAGATCAATTTATATAGAAGGGGGATACATTGTGGTACAAAGATTGGTTATATCTATGTAAGAACTCTACACTTAAACACCATGTTCTTTCAGAGTTACATTCTTCTCCAATAGGTGGCCATGCTGGGGTCCTGAAAACATATCATAGAGTTAAGAAGGATTTATTTTGGGAGGGGTTTAAAGGAGATGTTAAAAAATATGTGGTAGAATGTTTGGTTTGCTAAAAAAATAAGGGTGAGACCATTAAGACACCTGGTCTTCTCCAACCTCTGTCTATTCCTAGTGAGAGATGGGAAGAGGTATCAATGGATTTCATCACAGGATTACCTAAATCATAAGGGAAAAGTGTCATCATGGTCATGGTAGACAAACTTACCAAATATGCTCATTTTTGTGGCATGGCTCATCCTTTCATAGCTAGTACCAGTTGCCATCTCTTTTATGGATATAGTTCAAAAGCTCCATGGCACGCCAAAAATTATAGTAAGTGATCATGATCCAATATTTACAAGTAACTTTTGGACTGATTTGTTCTCTTGTCTAGGTACCCAACTAGCCCATAGTTCCTCTTATCATCCCCAATCAGATGGGAAAACTAAGGTGGTAAATAAATGTTTAGAGGGATATCTTTGATGTTTTACTTCAGATAAACAAGAGTGTTGGGTGCAATGGTTGCCACTGGAAGAATGGTGGTACAATACTTCATTTCATACCTCCTCCAAAATGTCTCCATTTCTAGCACTTTATGGGTACCATCCTCCATCACTCATATCTAGCTTGAAGGTCAAACCAAAGGTGAGAGCAATCAAAGATCACATTAAACATCAACATGAGGTACTCTCTAGTCTTGGAGAAAATTTGGAAAGGGCACAAAACTGTATGAAGCAACAAGATGATCAACATAGGAGTGAGTGACACTTTGAAGAGGGTGACTTTGTTTTTGTAAGGTTACAACCATATAAACAATTATCCTTGAAACAATAGTAAAAGGATAATAAGCTTGCTCCTAAATACTATGGTCCTTACCAAGTTTTGCATAAAATTGGTAGTGTGGCATATAGGCTAGAGCTCCCTCCAGGAAGTAGAATACATCCAGTCTTCCATGTTTCTTTCTTAAAGAAAGTTATTGGG
Organism: Taxus chinensis; assembly: GCA_019776745.2. Lineage (NCBI taxonomy): Eukaryota > Viridiplantae > Streptophyta > Pinopsida > Cupressales > Taxaceae > Taxus > Taxus chinensis. The sequence goes on from CM034148.1 coordinate 406,257,979, forward strand.
CAACACATTTCCACCTAATCAGTTCTTTCAGAACTAGACGAGGAAGGAAGGATCATATTGGAACCTGAAGGCATTCTTTAGAAACACACGAAAAGACTGAGGACCAGAGTCATTACCGAGTACCTGATCAAGTGGAAGAATATGAATATTGAGGATGCATCATGGGAAGATGAAGCATTCATGAAACAACATCTTGGGATTCCCAACATTGGGGACAATGTTGCTTTGAAGGGGAGGGGCATGTTACACCCTTAATTATATATCTTACATGGAATGGATATAACCGACTTGTTGCTATCATAACTTAATATCATGATGTATCTCTTTTATATATGATATATTATCATTGGTTGGTCAGCTTTTCTGATGGCCATAGCATAGGAATAGTATAAATAGGGGTTATAGGTAGTGGATGATCATTATGTTGAGTATTTGAGTCTTATTATATGTTTTGGAGGTTTCCCCCTCAAAGTGGCCAAGCTATTATACTTTCATATTGAGAGAATTTACCTGAAATATTGTGTTATTTGGTGTTCTATTGCTAGTGATAATCATAATTAATCAAGTAATTTCATTACATGATCTAAGGGTATGAACTCATGCTCTAAGGCCCTATGCCCCTGGATCCATCTCACAAGCTTTAAACACTCCATCTTATCCTCCATGCATGTGAATTCTAGATATGTGAGGTATGGCCTCCATAGAATCTCTACCAGTGATAGGCTAACCAATACCCTATGATAATATATTATATACCAAGTTACCCAATCCACCCTCACCTACTCTCCAATCTATAGCCACCACCTATATCCTACCCTATATACACCCACTTACCATCCTTTTCATGCTAGACCAAGAAGATAAAGGAACATAATGTGATCATATGCCCAATAGTGTAGCAAATAGGTATAATAGAGACCATATTGCCATATCCTCATGTAAGCCCACAAATCCTTGTATAACTGAACCAAGTACGCTGGTGCCCATGAAAAACAGACCTTGTTAAACACCATGTTTTTTAGGACTCCCATCAAGGCTCGTGGAAACCTCCCACCCTATGATTTCGGAAGGGAAAAATAACTGACACCAACCATCATCAATACTGAAAGTTGAGTCTCTTTTGAATACACCACATACATTGCACCATAAATAATACTCGTACTATGATAGGTCAACTCTGTCATGGCTGACCCAAACACCATAGCCATATAACCCATTGCATCAGAAAATGAATCCTAATATAGTTTCTCCCCAATTATCAAAAGCCAGAAAATCCTATACACATCCTCTAGTGTGACGGTCATCTCTATCATTAGCAGAAGGAAGATGTTGGTAGCTAGGTCCCATCTATCGATGAGGGCTACCATCATGATATGATCTCAGAAAATCCTTCTATATCTCCTCACCCCACCTAGCCCAAGTGCCCTCATGTACTCCCACTCCTCTTAAATGGTAGGTATCATATGTACTAACAAGGGTGACAGTTAGTCCTTCATTATCATTTGCTACCTCATCTGCATCATCAACACCCACACAAGTTAATCATTTACCCTTTCGAATTTCTATTCAACACTTGACCTCACCTAAAATTCACCATGCCTTACCTAGACCATTCACCTTCACTAAACCTACTTCCCAAACTCATATTCTTACCTATTTTCCCTTCCACTTGTTCACCTATAGACCTACCCAACCACATCTCTCCTGTAATCATCCTAAACCATCATCTATTACCCAAACCCTACCCTAACATTAGTATTTTCTACCTTAAACAACCTCTGACTCTCTTCGATGGCCTAAAACCAACTATTTCTTATACTTTGTTATTTAACAGAGTAACCAAAATCAGTTCCCCCAACCAATGCTGGTTCCCTTCCATGATCAGAGCGAGTTTGTCAACCGACACCAACTGATAACCGACCGACGTCGGTTACTAGGTTAGCCCCAAAGCCAAACCCCCACGTCCACCCAATGCAAAAAATTAACAAAAATAACTAATTTAACCACCCAAATCCCTTTAAACTTGCCCTAAATTTCTTGTCTCCCCTAATTAGTCTAATACCACCCCCACCCTGATTTTAACTCAATTTCAATAAAATTTCAAAAAAACAAAATTTTCATTTTTCCTAGCATATTCTTCAACAAACACCAAACTTCAAGCTTGAATCCTACCTCTTCTCATCGATGCCTCCATGGTGGGATGGGTAAAGCCTGACCTGGATCACCCCCAAAGCCTTCTCCTACCTCTTCCATGTCAAATACCTCTCGAAGCTCTCAACCAATCAAACTCACTTAGGCGGCTGCAAGCAGACCCTCGAACTCACTCCTCTAACCAATAATATCTCGCTCACTCACTCCTGTGGGCCTATTTGTCGTTTTCATCACAAATATGCTCTCACTGAGTCATTTTCCAACCCCACTACTTCTCAAATGAGCACTTTTTGGGTGGGTTTTATATTTTAACTTGCTATTTTCACGACCGATGTCAGCCAGCTCATGCCCTAAGTGAACGGAATCGGTCACCCTACAGACAATGATATTATCTAAACTAATATCAGTCACCCTGCCCATATCCAATATGATTCCTTTGACCTAATATTTTCTGCAAGCTACCTTTTTCTTGTTGTCACAACCCTAACACATCCCTATAGACCCACTTACTAGCCTCACCACCCTACCATCACCCTCAGAATGCTTAGGGGCACATTATCCTCACATATATAACCTCTTCGAATTGACCCCACCTATTTGAAAATTGAATTCACTTACTTTCTCCACCGTGAGATAATGCTACCCATGTTGTTTCACCTACCAACCCTACCTTGCCTTATTTCATGATGTTTATCTTGAATAGACCAAAAATTTTGGTGTTTAAGAACACACCTATACCCGTTCCTGCACCTAGATCCATTATGTTTCTAGGATCACATCCTATACCTTGGATACTTGGACCACATCACTCTTGTTTGGATAAACTATTGTTCTAATGCAAAACAAAGTAGTAGAACATTATACCTCAACTTGAAACCTCTCCAAAAGGCCTTAAAAACCTTGAGACATAATGTATCACTCACCTACATTTTCCATGTTTCTATCAAATATCTATACCCATCACTCTACATACTTCAGTTATACCTCCAAGCACCTAGACTAGGTCTTCAGATGAGCATCTGTATCATAACTACATAACTCATACCTGGCACTCTAAACTACATGTGAGTGTCTCACACTCTCCAAAAAAATTATCATTGACTCTTAGCATAGGTCCTAAAGCCTACCATTTAACTCTATTCATTATGTCTTTATCACTTATTAGTCACCTAATCTAGGCTTGTTAGACCAAGGGGAAAATGTCTCACTATATCCAAACTCAGGTCGCAACCATGAATAAACCTGACCCTGTCCACCTTATTCATCATCATACCCAACATCACCATAGCACTCCTAAATCACATCATCTTTGTCATTAATCTAGATTTTACAATCATTACGTTAATTACCACCTCACCCCTCCACCTCACCTCTCCACCTCACCTGGGTACCCAAAACTAGGCTTTTTTTGTCACCTAATAATTTAGGGTCATCACTCCACCTAACTTTTTGTTACAATATTCTTGAAGGTGCCTGGAATGAGGAACATATCGAGAACTATATATCCAATGGATTCTTCTTGCATGTTTGAATGGGGATCAAGACTCCTAACCCATTTCCATTCTTGACCCACACTAAAAAGGAAAAAACATGCTATTTTGAGAAAATTTGACTATTTCTTCCTAATCAACAAAAGTTATTCCTCAAATGGAGTTGATCAAGGAACCACCATCAGTTCCTTTAAATAAGGATTTTCAACTCTTTCCTCGGGTTATTCCTTTGGTTGGCTTTGTCTCATTGATTGGAATCCTAACATTTAATCAACATTTGACGATCAAACATAGCACCAGGGCATTCAAGTTCTTCACCAATGACCAACCTACTACTCCATAACATCAAACCACTCACACAGAGAAGTACTTATTATTAATTTCCATGGCACTAGATCTCATCCCATCTCTCCTATGAACACCCACCAAGCACCACCATCTACCAATCTCTAGATCTTTAGATAAGTATCTTAAATAGGTTGTTAGTTCTTAACTTTTTTTAGATCTCTTATTATCTTCTGTTGTACGGTTCCTTTCTCTCTCGAATACATTCCGTAGCCCCTTTACGTAACACCCTACCAGCTTGAACCTCTTTGTTCCTCTAACCATCTCTTTCACCCTTGCTGAGCCTTCACCTAAACCTTCCCAACACTCTGTATAATCACAGAGAGCTGAAACCAACCCCTTTTCACCTTTGGTACCCAATTTCCCCTACCATAATTGGTTAAAAAAACTGATCCTGGCTAAAACCAGTGAGTGACATCAGTTCCCCAATAGACATTGGTCTATGTGTTTGATATTTTTCCCTGAGACCAACAAGCTCATTCACCTACCAAAAACCTCCCAAAACCTTCCATAACTTCACCAAGGCCACCATATTACCCTTTGCTCACCTACAGACCTTGATACCCACTACCCTCTTTAAATTTAATCTTGTATTCACTTTTTAGATTAGATTTGAATTATTGTGCTTGTGTGAGATACTTAAATTATACAACTGTAGTAGGAATCCGTATTTCATGTTCTTATTAGCATTTGATTTGTTTTAAAACGTGGATTGATAGCCTTCTAGGAAGAACCCCACTTCTCAGATCTAGGTTCTGCTAGGCAATCCACCAACTGAGGCTTTTAATTCTATCTTGTGGTCTTACTTTACTTCTAAGGTAGTCCTTCCCAGAAAAAAAGGAGTACTCTTGATCAGATTGGTCTTCAACCATGGTGCATAACCTCTTCACAACCTTGAGGTATTCCTCACGTAGCTTACCTTTATCCCTTTTAAATCATTTTGTCATACGATACTCATATGTGGTGAAACAAGATAGTTAAATGAAAATTTTATTGATGTAGATCATGTCAACGATGACCAGAGGCAATCGATGGTGACTATAACAGAAATGTAAGATTCCGGGGTTTCAAAAAGGAAAACACAAATGTTATAGGATATGAAAGATCTAGATGTTGTAGGAATAGAAAAATTTGTTGTAGAAGGTAAGAAATACATGAAAAATAAATGATGCAAATTAAGTTGATGGTGATTGAGGCTGCATTAGGGTTTTATGGGTATTGATAAGTGGAAAATGGTATATGAGAAAGAAAACAAGGATGGGCGATGTGATGGCAGATCTCTAAGATGATGAACGAGCCTACAAAGTTGATGAAGAAATGATGAAACAAGCTAGGTATCCAAATAAAATACAAGCTTTAGATCTCTAAAAATGATAAGAAACAGCTCCAAGATGACTTTAATATGTTGATGGTAGCTCACAAGAAGAGAAGAAATGTGCAAAATCTCATTAGAACTCAAATCTCCAAAGTTTCATCCTCTTTGAGGAGGGGGTAATAGAGTATTTATAGGTTTGAAACTCTGATAGGATCATCGTCGACTATGGAGGACCGTTGATTTGGGTGATGCGTCTGATTCACAACTCAAGACAAGATGACCTATTAGGGTTGGATTGGGGTTATGGGTTGATTTGGTGGATTAAGGTTGCATAGAGATGATAAATGGTAGTTGGACAGTTGAAAACACTAAATGAGGTTAGATGATGGTTCTAGAAAGGATAAATGTGATGTTTAGATGTTTAGGGATGTGATTAACATCATAGATGTGTTTAGGGATAGTTAAATATGATTAGGAGTGAATAATGAGAAATGAAATAATGACACAATAAGATTGATTTAAGATTGGAAAATAAGAAATTAGGGGAAATAAATCTGATTTAGGAGGGGAAAGGGATTTTGAATAAGATATGGGTGTGAGTATGCATGATGATGATAAAGAGGGGAGTGAATGCGGAATAGGGAATAAGTGAACCAATTTTTGGTGTCTACAATGCATTTGTTATGACCCTGTCACATGTGAACTCAATTTTTTTTTTGCGTGGGGGACTTGTGATCCACTAGTAGATCCACTTTTTATCTTCCGGTCCATCTAGTACCTCTATCTCCCAAAATACTATGAAAAACAATATAGTTCCCCAAGTTATTTTCTCACATTATCTTACTTGGATCCAGGACTCTTCTACTACCCCCTCAACTATGAATCTTGCAAAATTGTACATTGTATTTTGTGCCATTTTTTGTGCTATATGTAGATATTTATTATTTACTTGAGACCATCTCTTTGAAATTCCCAATTTAAATTGACCAGGTGTGCTGTAACTCTTTTTCCTAGGTCAATGATGCTTGCAACATCCATTACCTGATTTCCCCTTTGATAATTAAATTGTGTGGTCATGACTTATACCACCTCATCGTCTCCCAAGTCCTACCCAATCTCGATGCCTAAACTACAAAACCTTATAACCCTTTCAACCAGCTACGTAGTGATGTGCATCCTTCTTCCTGTAAAGTAAAAGAAGTCCTCATGTACTCTCGACATCAACTATTGGAAAATTTTCTCTAGATTTCAAAAATGAGGTATCTCATAGAGTTGCAACAGTCATGTACTCTATATGTCCTTCTTCACCGTATCATCATAAACTAGTTGCCCTGATTTTGTCCTCTGGGTCAATTATGTCATCACATACTTATTTATTTCTCCTTTATGGTCCTCTGAGTGATGGTTATAATTGTTGATTTTGCACTTATTTAGATGCAAATCCCATGACTTCCCTACTACCTCCTCTGGGGGGTATGACATCTCTAAAAATCATTCTTCCACTACATCCTCTATTATAGGCTTCTTTTTCCTACCCTTATCCTTAGGTGGTTATTTAACTGGGGATACCTTCTTTAGTGCCATTACTTTTGTTCTCAACAACTTTAACTTCAAAAATGTCTCAAAATTCAAATTTATAGAACTTACGTTCCGTAAGTTCTAAATAAACTTACTCAATATTTGTACTTTAACGTCAGGTGTCAATCCCTCAAATCCTTTCTCTTGTCTATCCTATTCTCTAGTTTGTAATTTGCAACCTCGTGCCATATTTTTGTAATGTTGAGCTCTATGAATATAAATTTCTCCAAACCCTAGCTCGAACCCTTCACACCTTACAAACCCTTCATGCTCCTCTCTATGCTTATACTTCCACCAATTCATATTCAAATCCATGTTCACTCTGCTCTTGTTTGACTTAAATCTCTGGCTTGATCTACATACTAGGTTTTTACACCTGTTCTTCATTTCTCAAACACAATTCACACTTAGCCACTCAAATTATTCAATAAGAAAAGTAAGAATTAAGTCCACCCATGCCCTTTTTATAGATTCCCAAATTTTTAATTTATTAATTGATGCAACCTAGAATTTACCAGATAACACCCTAGACACGCTAACACATTACTCAGCCTAGACTGAGCACTCACCTGAAGCGCGCAAAGGTACTATGTCCCTGTTTAGGGTTTCTGTAATAGGATGTTAGCGTGATGAAGGAAGAAACATATAGATCCATAACTAATCCATCATTCTACAATGCATGTGATATTCAAATCCATGAAATAACAAGTTTAAACAATAATCATGATTAGATCAAGAACATGCACTACTCAATTACACACATGAATGAAACCTATATTTATCCAATATCTTCCATTTATTAATAACATAGAAGATCCTTAAAATAATGAAAATTTATACCGATGCGTGCATGGATATGATACACTAATCCAGTCATATGTACACATCTCTTTATGCTTACCTCTTACACTCTACATATACATATATATCTCTCTACTACTATGTGATTCACATCATATATATAGGGTGGGGAATTTCCCTTCACCACTTATCTATTCCAAAAAAAGGCCACATGATATTAATAGCCACGCACCATTTACAGGCATAGCCACACATGCAAGTGTGCTATCTATAGATCTCTTATAGTTAACTGAAGTGACAATCCAATTCTTAGCTCGCCTCCATGTAAAATGCTTCGATTCGATCTTCTAAATATATAAAATGTGTGGCACACATGTCTCTGCCTTGTTTATGTGCTCTGCACGCCATCTTCTAAAAATAGGTCTTAATGCTCAAATTTGGATAAGTTATGAATGTTGAACTTCTGCTCCACACGTGTGTTCTTCCTATCCATTCGTGCCCTTAAATCAGGTCTGTTTTCCCATGCGGACTTCTTGTGTGAGTTCTATCAAGTGTTCTCTGATCAACATTAATTAATCCTCACCTACCACCACTCCAAAAATTTAAATGCACTTTTTGATTTTCCTACGCTTTTTCTTGCTTTCTTTTATGCATGGTAGTCATAACCTTCTAGTGCACCACTACTCTTTAGGATGCAGTCATCCTTACACAAAACTTCCTATGTCATAATCCATCTTCCTCTGTGCCACTTACAAAGTATTTTATCCTTATGTTTCCTCCCTCATGTTATACTGCGCGACCCTTTGCATGGTTTTCCAATCTTTAAGCAATTCCTTTCAAACACCATCAATCTAAAACACATGTGACACTTCCATTTACTTTCATGCATACCCAATTCATATCCATCATGAAACCTTATGTCATATGTTCACATGCACCCACAAAAAAATTTCAATAGACATATCAACATCACATAGTCTTTTTTTCACGTAATCACACATGTTTCACTCAACACTAAAAGTATGCACGGTCCTCTACGCATTAAATTTTTAGATAGTAATCATCTCTTACACACACATGCACTTACTAAAACAAAAAAATAAAAAGGGAAATCTAATCTAAATGGAAATACTACCTTATCACAAACAAAAAATAAGATTATTTATAGTAGGGATTCAACCTACTCCCATTGAAATAACTAGGAAACAAGGTGTCATCCAACACTTGTAATTTTCATGCACCTGATTCTAGTATCTTGGTTACTCCATAGGGTCCTAACCAATGTACTTTCAACTTCCCTAGATGGTGTACAAACTTGGAGTCATACATAAGGACCATCTTTAAAACTACAACAGATTTGTTCTTGATGTGCATGTCATGCCTTCTGTCATGCCTTTTTTTATCTTCTGAATCTAACGAACAATGGCATGCCACTCATCTAATTACATCAATTTGTCAATGCACTTAGTAAATGAATTTTCCTCATCTAATCCTTATGCATGCGCAGTACGTAGGGATGACAACATAAATTCTACAGGTAACACAACCTTTGTGCCAAACATCAAATGAAAGGGTTTGACCTTCTTTAATCATTCATAGGTTGTCTTGTACGCCCAAAGAATGGCTAATACCTCATCATCCCAAAATTTCCTTCTAATGTCATATATCTTTGTTAGTGTTTAACCCAATATCTTATTGAAATATTGTACAGTGCTATTATCCTGGGGGTGATAAGGGATAATCTTATGGTGTGCCACCATAAAATCTTCCAAAAAAATTATAATAGTCTCATTCAAGAAATGAGTCCTTCTATCACTTGTTAGGCTCAATAGACATCCATACATGTTGATGATGTTTTCCCATATAAACCTTGCAGTTGTTACTGCTATGTAATATTTTGTAGGAACTGCCTCTGCCCACCTTGTCAAATAAACAGTACATGTGATGACATAGTGTGCACATGACCTACGTGTGGGTGGTGCACTAGGTCCTATAAAATTAATTTCCCACTTCTCAAAAGGCTCCATGCTCACTATAAGTCTTAACGACATCTCATCTCTATTTCTAAGCTTTCCAATTCTTTGACAGTGATCATATGCTTTAACAAAATCCTTACTTTCCTTATATAATGTCTTCCACTATAGACCTTCTAAAAGGATCTTATGTGTCGTGGCTTCACTTGCATAGTTTCCTCTAGCTATTCCACCATGAGATTCCTCCAAGATAGCTTTACGCTCATGCTCTAGTACAAATCAGTGCAAAACCTCACCTCTACCCATTTTATATAGGTATCCTCCAATCAACCGATAGGATGCAACTCAGATAACACGCTAATTTTTTTCCAAATTTTTCATACCCTCAGGTGCTAGTCTAGTGTGTACAAAAACTACAATGTATTCTAGATCAGCTCACGCGCGATTCAACCTAAACACTTATGCATCAAACATAGTATCTTTAATACTCTGTAAGTACTCTCTAGAGTCAATCCTTGACAAGTGATTCGGTCCCAGGTTACTCTTTCTTGACTTTGCTATGACTGTAAAATAAAAATTCTAAAAAATAATTATCCATTGGTAGATGTGCCCTTGCAAAATCAGTTTATTGACCAACTACTTCAATGCCATATGATCTATATAAAAGATTAAAAATGTGGCCAATAAGTACTGTCTGAACTTTTGAAGCATGTAGATCATGGATAATACTTCACGCTCCATCATTGTATATTTCTTCTCAGCTAGTGTTAGCTTCCTACTTGTAAAACAGATAGGGTTCAACATTTCCTTTTCCTGGTTGCATCATGACTACTCCAATTTCCATACCAGAGGCATCCACATGTACATGGCTAGGATTATTCCAAGAAGGAAAGCTTAAGATGGGCACAATGGTTAGCTTATCATTCAAGGCCTCAAAATTCTATTGTTGCGCATCCCTTCATTAAAATTTTCCTTTGGCCTTTAGTAACTCTTCTAAGAGTGAAAAAATATTTGCATAACCCTTAATGAGTTTTCTATAGTAACTAGTGTGCCCCAAGAAACTGTGCACTTCAATTTTATTCGTTGCTTGTTCCAGCCCCAAAATCACTACAATCTTAGCTGGATCCACTAATAATCCTTCCTTGTAAACTATATCCCGAAGTAATGTTCCAAAGGTGGTGGAAAAAATACACTTCTTAATATTCAAAGCGATGCTCAACTTCCTACACCTTTCAAACATCAACCTCAAATTTTCCCAATGATCTTTCATTAACCAATACACGGTCACATTGTCTAAGTAGACCTGCAAAAACATATGAATGAAGTCCTAGAATGTCTGGAAAATGATACGTGAGAACACCATTGGCATATTATTTAATCCTGAGGGCATGACAATGTATGAAAATCTTCCCCATTTAGTTGTGAAGGTGGTTTTTTCCTGGTCTTCGTACGTAATACATATTTTATGGTACCATAATAATCCATCGGTGAATGAATATATTTCACACCCTATAACACCTTCCAAAATATATTTAGTGAATGGTGTAGGAAAGGGATCTATTACACATGAAGCATTGAGTACCTTGTAGTCAACACATTTCCTTATCTGACCATCCTTTTTGATACTAATCACTATGGGGATGACCTACTCAGAATCCTTAATAGGTTCAATGATCCTGATAAAAAATGCACAATAATATGAGAAATAAACAACGAGTAATAATAATATAGAAATTTGAATTCATTCGGGATATGAATTACAATGATAGAGATTAGATTTTATAGTGTTTAATCTCTTACAATGGTGGAGTCAACACTCATCTTCAATCCCTCATATCTCTCTCCATGAATCTCTCAGTATTATGTCCTAATATCTCTCAAACATCCCTAGAATCACTCATAATACAAAATAGCTATGTGAATTATTCTCACAACTCACTCAAATAATTAAACTATTACAACTATATTATTAATATGAGTTCTATAAACTCATTATTAATAATATTACAATTTATTTAATAATGTCACACAATATTTTTGTAACATTAACTCCCTTATTATTAATGTTATTAATTCCCAATATACACTCCCCTAATGTTGACAAGGTAGAAAAAATAATCACACTTCCTTATGCAGCTTTCTGCCCATGTGTGCTCATCATATGGATGGTTTTGTAGGACAACCAAAAACCTGCAAGGATAGTTTTCCAAGGACAACCAACAACCTCAACAAATGATGGTTTTTAGGAAAACCAACAACCTCAACAAAGGATGGTTTTATAAGACAACAAAAACCTAGAACAAAGGATGGTTTTACAGGAAAACCAACAACCTAAAATAAAGGATGGTTTTACAAGACAACCAACAACCCAAATATCATGCTGTAGTTTTTCCTTTGTGCTTTCATCTGTCCACTATGTCTTTCCTTCAAGGAATCATGTAAAAATCACTGCTCACTGAATAAAAACTAAATAGAGGGAAAATTGAACATTGAGACCATGTTCCAGTTCCCCCCCCTCAATGTGAACATTTCACTTATTCAAATGGGAACTATAAAAACATACTGCACATAATCAACTACAACTCTAAAAAAAATAATCTCGCATGCGCACACACTCTGCCACCACAACTTCATGCAACTCCATCATTGGTGACTAACGAGAGGTCACTAATTGACCTCCATCCTCTGTTGCATCCGTCCTCCTTATGATTCTACTTAGTTAGCAAATGTAGCTTTTAACATCATTACACAATTTTCCTGGGTGTCATATTCAATTGATAATGCACCCCTTTATTATAGACATTGCGTACAAGTGAAAATGTGTTCGTAAGACAATTTTTTTTTGGTTTTTGATTTTTTTTAAAATACAAAATTTAGACAACGTTCGACTCTAAAATAACACTCCACAAATATTACTTAACAAACTTTTACTTTGATAAAACGAAAATGTTGACTTGATGAATTACAAAACATATAAACTAAAACAACTCATCAAAGTATAACATTATCCATCTAATATGGACAAAAAAACAAAGAGATGAAAAAGTTAAAAAAAAATGCAACCAAAACTAAACCTTCAAATAAACAGTTCCAAACCAGTTTAGTATTTGTTGTAGAATGTGCATGCAATTTCATGATTTTAACTACATTGTTCGTAGATTTTGTGATTGAATCAATCAGTGTAGGTAACCCGCCGAATTGGATGCTTATTAAAGATACCTCTCTAGATTTTTATGGGAAATGATTTAGTGTCAACATGCCTTCAAATCCATATCCACATCAAGATTGTAGATCTAATCTGGAAGATAAAACAAGCAGCAACAGATGAGTCTAATACAGAGAAGACAAGATGTCTATATTTTCATTATGAAATCTCTTTTGCCATATAGTAGGCTGTTTTGTATTCCCAATTTCTTAAAATGCACGATTTGGATTTTTCTACAATTTCCACAATTTGTAACTAATATGTCTACCTATAAACCCATTAAATTTCAAAGCAAATCAGATAGTAAAAACAAAAAAAATGATATGTTCTTTAGACAAGTTTTACCACATTTTTTCAAACTATTTTTTATACATATAATTCCTAGAAAAATACCCAACACTAAATAAACTCTACTCTTTCACAAATTAAGTACCTGCACTCACATCTGCAATGCCTCTCATTTGTTGCAAATAGTATATCTCATAGGAATTCATAAGAACAACCTGATCTGATACCATTGATAAAAATTACACAGTAATATGAGAAATAAACACAAAATAACAATAATATAGAAATATGAATTCATTCAGGATATGAATTACAATGATAGAGATTACATTTTATAGCGTTTAATCTCCTACAATGGTGGAGTCAACACTCATCTTCAATCCCTCATATCTCTCTCCATGAATCTCTTAGTCTTATCTCCTAATATCTCTAAAACATCCCTAGGATCACTCACACTACAAAATAGATATGTGAATTATTCTCACAACTCACTCAAATAATTAAACTATTAAAACTATATTATTAATACGAGTTCTATAAACTCATTATTAATAATATTACACAATATTTTGGTTAAAGATCCTTGACTTAAGCATCTTGTCAATCTCCTCTTTTACCTTTTAATGCAGATTCATGTTCATCTTATAAGGCCTCTTCCAAACTAGACGCACATCGTCCTTCAACTTAATATTCATCTCCCCCTATGATGGATGTATGCCCTTTAACTCTCAATATCCCCATAGGAATAAGTCCTATAAGTTGTGCAACAACTCAATGATCTTCACCACCTCTGGTTCTGACCAATAATCTCCAATAAGGACTTCCTTAACTGCATCCTTAGTCCTAAAGTTCACCTTTTTAGTCTTCATAGGCACATGGTATGCATGTGCCTACTCATTTGTAGAATTCATAGCTTTACATGCACCATATGTGTGCTTTATGTACAAATATTCAACTTCCTTATCATCAATGAGGCAGACCATCTTCCCTTTTTCCTTCTCTCTCCATGCGCACCCTAGTAGTGTTTATTTTATCTCTAGCACATCATCACATGCCTCATCCTCAGGTTCTCCTAAGAGATAAATCATAAGTTCCTTTTCCTTTACGACATCTCCCAACATTATGTGCTTCATGATCTGTAAGGTCTCATGTACTGATAGTTTTATGGAAAAATAGTCAAAATTATGAGAAATAACTTCAGTCATGTCATGCCAACTTGCAATTTCTTACTTTAGCTCAACATGCACATACCAAGAATGTGCACATCTGTACAGAGTAGATTATAAATTATATACACAAAGGGATGCTGTTATAGTTTCTTTCCCTTGTACCCATTATCTTTAAAAATTATGGATGTGTACTAAAATAGGAATCTTCCCATCATAATCATGTACAAGGGAGGAAATATTTCTCCTAGTAAACCTCATTAAAAAGGCTACCCTTACCTCATGTCAACCCAATAAATTATCTTTGTGTGTCACCCACAAGTGCGCTGCTATTCTACGTAATGTTTAGACCATCATGGTCCATCTATCTCCCTCATTTTTCCACTTAGTTACAAGAGTGGACCATTTCAAACATAATGGTTCTTATGGTGAATTTAAAAAGATGTTAACAATGCACACACATTCCTAGATGGATAGCTATCTTTTTTATGTCCTTCCATGTAAAAATAAGTACACCATAACCCACTACGTGTCTCATGAACCGAATCAATAGATTTTGCCTCTAGAAATGGACTTACCCCTGTATCTACACTCCCAACTAGTTTAGTGCACAAAGCTACTTTCAAGGCCTCACACAGATCAGTACATTTTTTATGTGATAAAGCCCTTTGAAAAGGAGTCACCAAGCCTCTAACAAACCACTACACATGTTATCTTTGATGAATATCATAGGAAATCTTTGATTTCATATCTTAAATTGTGTGTCATACTCCCTCACACTTTTAGAAAGTCCTTGATTGATGTCCTTTAGTGCGCTAATAATTTTTTGCTCAAACTCAGGGATGTGAAATTGAACTAAAAAGGCAATGCGTAGTGCATCGTAATCCACAAAATTCTGATGTGGATAAAACTTTCTATACCATTTTTGTGCATGCCCTTGAATTTTGGAGGAAAATGTACTTACCTTCCTATCAGGGGTTGTTATTCCCTTAGCTCTTCATAATAACTCACACTTATGCACATGTTAAGATATATATTTTACACCCCTATACTTTGGTAAGTGAAGAGACATCTCAAAGAAGATATGAGGTGTTTGTTTCTATGGTTTCTAAGGCTACAATGGTTATTGTGATGATTTTTGTGGACCTTGTTATAGGGTGGGGCCAGATCTTGAACAAGAACCTCCACCAGGATTTCCATCATGCGGTGGCTGAATTGAACCTCCCGAGCCTCCTGTTGTGACTTGTGGTCTTGTAGATGAGATTCCTTGCATTCCAGTATTTGTGCTAAACTAGACACCAACAATATGTATTATAGCTACACCGATAGGATTACTTACAATGGGCTATGTGCCAATGCTCTGTCCTAATGATGCACTTGTGAAATTACCCCTTAAAAGAATCGTTCCAAAAACTGGAACCTGCTGCGCTACCATGTTTGAATCCTTAATTTTTTGTACCTCCTGAGATGATACTAAAATATTTCTACCTATATCTCCTACCCACCATGGAGAGCCTACTTTCTCACCTTCACTATTATGCTCTTCCACAACAACCTTTGGATTCTAAACACCTTGCATAAGGGCTAGGTGGCCAGGATAGGTTAGATGTGTGCCCATGGTTCTTATTATCTCCTCAGAGTCACTCTCATCAGATGTTAATGGGGTCTCTCTACTACACTTCCCCAATGTTAGGAGGACATGATACTGTGGTTTATCTCCCTTTGTGGGGTTCTCATCACTTACGCTAGCAATCATTCTTCTTGATCTCAATGCCTCATCAATCGCCCTCTGTTGTGCATCATTACATATGAGTTGTATTTCCTATCTTTCTCTTTTCTCTGCTAGGGCCCCCACCATCCTTCCTAAACCCGCTTCCTTCCCCTACATGTAGTGGGGTTTTAGCTCACCATCGATAGGTTCTCTATTCCTAGTTCAACAATCAAGATATTGATAACTAAAGGTATCACACAAAAATAAGACCCTCTTGGCTTGTGTAAAAACCAGAAATCTACTTCCTTTGGGTAAGAGCATGTAAAAATCATGTACTCCAAGGTATAATTTTGTAGCACACCTTCCCACCAACGTTCTATAATTTTTGTCCATGGCCTGTCCAAATCCGAGAGTTCCTGATAGCCTTCATGTCTCCAATATTTCTTCCTTCCTATCTGGACACCTTTGTTAGCCACGTAAGTTACCAATAATTGGTACAATTGTATTGGGAAAATTGAAGAATGTATCATATAAACAGTCATATAAATTTTCTTCCAGCCACTTTTACACATTAAAATCAGGTACATTGCTATATCTCTTAACAAATGCGTCCTAACCATCATATATCCAATACTAAATATTCTCCAAAGATAGTCAGAATGCCATCTACATACAACATCTTGGTAGATAGATTGAAAAGAGATCTTAGAAAAAAAAACTAAAATATAGTATTTTTTTACCCAACAATAGCTATACATGCTGACATGTCATCTAGACAAGGCTGGATTCTCACCTGAAGTGTGTGTAGCCTCTAGGTCCCTCCTTTGTTTACTTAAAAATATGTTTGTATGTATGTTCATAAACATAACAATAGACAACATATAATAAGGAAATCATTAATTTAAAATAACTAATAATATCTGAATTCCAATCAACCCATGTTCAAACATAGTCACTTTAGCTATCCATACAAATTCATTGATTATAATCACCATTCATTACATAACATATTAACTGATTTCATTACAACCCATTACATCCATGTGCTGGACCATGCAAGCTCACTATAGACACAAAATCATGCATTTTGGGTAAATATCTAGTCATAGTTATATACTACTATTCATAAGATTCCTAAGTTAGAAAAGTACTAATTAACCCATATCTTTGGCCATCTTGCTTTCCTTTCCGTTGACACTTTTAATATTACACCCTTACTTTCTCAATATGTATTTTTAAGCTTCTTCATTTTTCACCCCAGACATTAGTTCCCAACTAGGACATCGGCGCTAGGCACCATCATCCCCTCTGGGTGCTTCTATCCCCTTTATACTTTACTATCACCTTTTGGGTCATTTCTATCTATTTGAGCATTTTATCTTTTGGTAGTTGGTTTTCTCAAGGTTAATTGTGAAATTAAAAAAAAAAGAATAATATAAATATAAATATATATGACTATAATAAGGGACCAAACACTAAGCATCTACTATCTCCACCTAAGGTTACATCCATCAAAGGAATCTATAGCTCCATTTGCATCCATCTTGCTCCATCATAAAGGATAAAAGGTTGGTTCATCTACATCACACTTCATAGGAGGGGAGTCTATTGTTTCCATACACACATTATTTACATTATAAATCTAGCTACTTGCTTGATATCCATGTGTGACTGGCACAAAAGTAACCTATAACACAATTCCACACACACACACACATAACTACATTGGGTCTAAGATGTAGTGAAACATTCAATAATAAGTCCATCATTTTGGAAGCTGAGGACAATTTGACCCATTCATTTTCATATTTCCTTTTTAGGGTTTGATGCTTTTTTTGGGATTTTGTAGGTGATTCACTCATTCCTAATTTACAGAGACATTTGACAAAATTCAGTGACATACTTGTGACAAAAGGTGAATAAGTGCGAACCTCTTGTGACACCTCATAGGAGGTTTTCTGAGTATCTATGTAGACCAGGGCACCTAGAATCTAGACTTGGTTACCCACATGTGCTCCTATCCTTCTCCAGATGCCCCAGTCTAATCAAATCTACCAGATCTACATTTTTATATACTTTTTTGCTATGGTTTTCCATCTCTGTTTAGCCAGTCTCCACTGTGACATAGTCCACCAACTTCTGCAAATCAACAAAGGCTCTTCTAACTCTCTTTACACATCAGGGTTTCATATTTTCATTACTTAGTTGCTTGGTTATTATTTCAATATTTCATTATTCATTTATTTATTGTAAAGTTGCATTAGATTAGGCTATTATATTACATTTTAGCATAATCACTCACATATACACTCTAAGAACTCGAACTAGTATAAACAGGGATGCTTCACCCATATATATATACTCGGTGTGGATTTTCCCTTCACCATTTACATGCAAATTTCCTAATAATAGATGTGCTCTACAATAACTTGCATGATTTTGTAAATCTACTTTACAACAAATCAAGCTATAAATAGATTTATTTACTCATGAGTTAATTCATTTTTTTTAACATGATTTCATTCACCATCCTTGTCTTTAAATACATGTGCTTTATCCCAATTATATCCTTTCCTTGGTGACTAATTCATCCTTCTTTAATCTATTCATGAATCTTTCTTGAGCAACAATCTATCTCTATTTTTATATCTTTATCCCTTCCTTCAAAATTAGCTAAGTCCTCAATATTTTGTATGCATTTGCGTAGCCTTGCATGCTGACCCGTTCCTTCATGGTGTACACACCTTTGCACATTATCCTGTTATTACTTTCTTTTCTTGTGTGCATGCCCCTACATGTAACTCCCAACTCCTACACATGGCTCGTATTTAGCCATTTCCTTAGTCAAATATGCCGAAAAATATATTCTCTTTGTTGGAAAATATAAGAAAGGAGGAGTTTGGGATGACGACAAATGTAATTTTTTTCATAGGAATCACCATCTGCATATATTTATTGTCAGTTGGTAGTAAAAATATGTTACCATACAATAATAGAAACATGTTTTTGTACGTCAATCTCATGGTTGTTGGTGCCCAGTAACAAGTTTCTATTTTTTTATGGCTCTACCAACGTATTTTCTGAATGTTAACTAAAAGATGTTACCGAATGACATCATGAGAAATGATGATGTACAAGATTTTCTGCATAGTGTCGAATGTATTCACCTTTATAATTTTGACAAGTAAAAACCTAGGATATCAAAACCGATCGATAACACAAAATGTTTTACCGAGAGCCTTAATATTGTGTTTTTAGACGGTACCCTACTTGTGTTTCCTCCCGGTAACATTCCAAGCTACTTGATATTACCGGTTTCGTGTTCCTGACCTCAACTAATGGGCACATTAATTTTCTATATATATATATATGTATATCCATCCCCATTATTTTTTTGCCATTTTCACTTGTAGGTTTCTCTGGACTAGAGTTTTTCATAGTGTCTGCCATTATTGTAAACAATTTGTTCTATAATCCTCGTCCACTTCTAGTATTAGCCACATGACTAGATATTCACATCACACGTACATGGTACCGATACAGGGATATGTCAAAACCTATTTTTTTCAAATATAAATATTCAATAATCATGACATAAAGAAAAACGTTGATTAACACTTCATCCTTTGTTTACAGAATCCTATTGTATCCATAGTTACTATAGCTACTGGAAGAACAAGAAATTAAGAGTTCATCCAATTGGATTGGAAGCTCAGGGTTCCATGGACTTCTTTACATGCATCAGTATGAGATACAAACCAAGTTAGAAAATTTAATTCATTTTTATAATAGTTATTATAGCTCTTTCACAGTTTCATTGCCATCACACTAATTTTTCAGTAGAGTAACACCTGATGATATTCATCATCTAATGGGGCTACCCCATCAAAATGCATTTCTTGTATCGATAAAAACCATTATACCTGATGAGAAAAATAAATATTTAGAGTCTCATTATAATATTTCTATTGAGGTTGAGGTTAATAATCCCTCCAAAAGAGGCATTAACACACAATCAATCAAAGACCCCTTTCTCCCGGCCATGGTGGAATTTTTCCTGGCCTGCATCATTTTATAGGGAAGATACCCTAACTTTCCTCAGTGTGTAATGTGATACCTTATCTAAACCATTTTTGGTTTTAGATTATATTGGTGTACATATCTTTCAACAAGGATTAGCTCTGACCTTGATAAAGCCAATGTGAATCCTAGTTGAATTGTTTCTTCTTCTTGTTTTATTCATACTTTCTATTATGAGGGTTTTCACACACTGAAATCAACAACTATTCCAACTGCTTTACATGAGAAGATGGAAAAATATGCAATGTCTATGGACAAAAAATTAGTGAGAATTCTGTTTTTAAAGCATTATATCTTGATTATTTTCATAAAAATAATCATTTTAAAATCAATTCTGAAAAATATATAATATGTTTTGAACAAGTCAAAGAAAGTGAGAAAATGGCTCAACGTGTTGTGACAGTTTGCACACATAACCTTGCTAGGATTGAGGGGTTTGGTGACAACGTTGTGGTTGATCTCACCATGACCGATGAATCTATGGATGTCACTAGCATCTAACAACCTAAAATTAGAAGAAAATGCATGCACATTTCACTTAAATCATCCCACAACCAAGACAGAATGCGTACTGAGGCCAATATAGGTTTTAATTAATCTATAATGCATAATCGTGTTAATTTTGATTAAATATTTTTATAGAATAATGATAATATGAGTCTTGACAATGACATATGCCATTTTCCTAATGTGCAGCCTTGTCCAACACATCACCTAGACACATGGTGTCTACTGTTGTACACACTACTTACATACCTAAAAAACATGAGATTTAGTCTGCACAAGTGCTTATCCCTTCAATTTTAGGTATGAATAAATCATATATTTAAAATTTATTTATATTGGAATTTATTTTAGGATTTTATCATTCAATTTAACTTGTTTTCCTTAAAATCAAGGCTTATAATGCCACCACCCCTTCCATCTAGTGCTAGAGTATGTTGATTATGGATAAAATCATTCACAACGTAAGAAATATATATTGATTTCATTCCTTTTTAGTGTTTAGTGTTCTCTATTTTGACTTCATATATACAACATACTGATATTGTTAAATTATTGATGTTAACATAATTTTTGTACCCTCAATCTCATGTTTAACCTGTGGCCAGCCCCCCTACTCAACGCTTAAGGAGTACATCATGAACACATCCCATTTTCCCTCATGATAGGGGAAAGAGGATAGTGTTCCTTGGAACGAGTAGGGGGATACACAAATATACAACTTTAGAGTTCCCTAAATTTTTATTGGGTGGTGTGTAGAGTGCCAAAGGTAATTCTATTTTAAATGATATATATATGGATGATGAGTATCTTAGTTTTTTTAGCCTTTATGAAATGGAAGTAGTAGGGAAACATCAAAAATATATTATTCAGTCTGCACATATGGAGCTGTCAGTGCCACAACAATCCACTTTAGATCCTTTTTCCCCAATTGGGGAGGAAAATTTAGATGATGATGGAAAAATTAAATTTTTAGTTGACATTCTTGAGCTTGATAATGCTACAACCCTTGTGATGGAAAATATTATTCCTGATATTAAGGAATTGAGGATATGGGAGATCAGAGCGAAAGTTTTTATGAAATAAATTAATGAACAAACATCATTATTTTTCACATACGGAAAAACTTTTTTCACTGATAAAAAATGAACAAGTTACAATTGATGCTTTACTTTCTCAAACACAATATCATAATAATTGGGGAAAGGTTGGAAAAGATCCATAAAAGGTTTTCATGGAGCGGCACTGAAAATAAATATAGAATCCCTTTAGTCGCTTGGAGCAGAGTGTGTAGACCCAAAAATCTAGGAGGACTTGGTCTTAGAGATTGGTCCAAGATGAATAAAGCTCTACTTGCTAATATTGGATGGAGACTAACAAAGGAAAATGGAGTTTGGGCCAAAATTCTTAAGAAAAAATATTTGCTGGATGATAATGATAAAAGATGGATGTTTAAATAGGTGACTTTCAATGGCTCATGCTTATGGAAAGCCATTAACTGGGCCAAAGAAATTTTGAATAAGGGAAGCAAATAGAAAATAGGAAGAGGTAATGAGATAGGTTTTTGGAAAGACAAATGGGCTGGAGACTTCACCCTTCAATATAAATTTTCACAAATCTCTACATTACTGGAATCTAAGTATGGAGAAAAAGTAAACAACTACACGGCTAATGAAGAGAGCTTTTAGACATGGAAAATTCTGGAATTGGATAGACATGAACTAAATGATCACTTGAGAGGGATCAATGAGTTTTTAAAAAATTATGTATCATCTAATAGCAAGGACCAAGATAGAATCATTTGGGATAAGGAAATTTTTCTCTCAAATTAGCCTATGCCCTTTTTTTTGAGGGACAAACTGGAGAAGAAGATTTAATGGTTGGAAAGATTTGGAACAAGAATATAACACCAAAGGTTAATGTGTTCAGCTAGCTCACTTTTATAAATAAAGTCCTCATGGTTGATAATCTTGTAAAAAGAGGATTCCAATGGGTTAATAGATGTGTGCTATGTGAAAGGAAAATGGAATCAGTAAACCATATGCTTCTGGAATGTCAGTTAACACATCAATTGTTATCATCCATTCTGGATTGTTTCTCGGTAAACTGGGTCATCCCAAAAGATATAAAGGAAGCTTGGAACCAATGGAAGAGCCCCTTTCATAGTCAAGGAATAAAAAATCTATGGGCCATGAGCTTAAGTCATCTTTGGTTGGAAATCTGGAAGGAAAGAAACAAAAGGATATTAAAAAAAAAGAGTCTTCCTATCAAACTATCTATAAAAAACTTCTTTCAGGAAGTTAGAAACAATTCAAGAATAAAGAATTAGAAATCCTGGATAATGAACAACACTTCTTAATGAATTGGAATGTTTCTGGGAACCCTCAAACAAATAGGCCTAATCCTAGGTTAGGGATTAAGTGGAATCCTCCTTGTGAAGGCTCTCTAAAACTCAACTTTGACAGAGAGGCTAAAGGGAATCTTGGGAAAGAAGGGGGAGGAGGAGTCATATGGGACTCTCTTGGTAATTTTATTCTTACTTATTTATTTGACCTTGTGTTGTATATATTTACCCCCTGGTAAATATAGATACACAAAAGAAAGCATGTTGGAGGGGTTAGAAAACCCGACACAAAAGAAAATCAGGTTTCGGGTTTCGGGAAACATGAGACATGAAGCATGCAAATCGCAAGGGATGTCTCGATGCTTGAGAGTTCTGCAAACCCGAAACACTTCCTAGGAAAATTGGGTCTTGGAGTTGGGAAAACAAGTCGGGAAAGCATGGGGCGGAAACATGTCGAGCCACCCTCCAAACCCGATGCACATGCAGGTCCATTTTCTGACCCCGAAACAAAGGAAAATCTTGGAAATATTGGTGGAAGTGGGTTTCGGGAAAACATAAGCGTCAAACACATGTCGAGGCATCCTCCAAACCTGATGCAAATGTAGAGGAGAACCCCAAACCCGACAGGCAGAAGACCCTGACGCGGGAAATATTCAGATTGCCATAACTTTTCACAGGGAGCTCGGATTGGACTTTTCGGAAAGCTCTCGGTGTCCTCTACCTAACTATGACTGGATATCTTTAATTGGGTGGGAAAAAGTTCTTCAAAATGTGAAATACACTTTGCCACTATTGGTTTGTTGAGATTCTCACCTACCGCCATAATATATGATTGTTAGGTTCAGTCTTGGAGGTGGTTGGGGCAGAATTTGAATCATTATCTTCTCCCTCATTTTTTCCTCATATAAATTGTAAGGAGGGGCTTTTTCTAATAGTTGGACATTTTTGTTTTGCATCCTCCCTTCTTCCCTTTCTTGCAAGATAATTTTTGGATCTTTCAAACCTCCCATATGGGTTTTAATGCCAGTCTTTTTGCCTCTTGGCCACTGCAATGTACTGTATTGACTCTTGAGCAATAATATATATATGTTTGTGATTGATTCTAAACCCTCTCATGTATTTATTGCTGTCATTTTGATCTCTTATTGCAGTTTGGTTACCTGTGCATGATGTTTGTATTGCATCTATGTGGTCTGTTTTAAATTTGCAAAATGAGTGTCTAACATTCCTCAGTGCATCACCTTTGTAGTTTAGGTTTTATTCTATGCATTTTCTTACCCTGTCTCCTTAGCAAGTTAGATTAGGTTTTAGTAAACCCTCTACATTTTATTTGTGCATCTGAATAGAGGAATAGGAACCGGCCTTCATCCGGAGAGCTTTTCCGATTTCGTAAGGTCCCACACTTGGGAGAAGCTCCATGTTGTGCAATCGCACTGAGAGTCTCAACCCGTCAAGTTGCAGAGTGCCAGGGGTGCTGTGATTCGACATCAATACCTTGGACAACAATCAAATAATTTGGTGGAGGCAGCATCTCTATATTGGGGGGTGAAGATTGCAAAAGAAAAAGGTTTCAATCTTCTGGAAGTGGAAGGAGATTTACTGTACATCATTTCTTGTATGAAGGGTTCATCCAGACCTACCATATCTCTAGAAGACTTCATCTGTAAAACTAAGTTCTTTTTACATTCTTTTGTGAATATTTCTTTCAAACATGTGTATAGGGAAGGCAATGCTGGTGCTGACTTTGTTGCTAATCTGGGGGTTACCGCTAGTGGTCTCCAAGTTGTTGAGCACCTCTTTGGTATGAATGCCAATTTCATTGAAATCATGAAAAGGGAGGGAGCCTCTTTCGTTCCTTCCAATGATAATTTTTTAAAACTCTCCCGCTCATGCCAGTAACCTTTCATGAATCTTTCTTTCGTGTGTGAGTTGGCTCCCTTTCTTCTCATAGGCAGTTTGGTCATTTTGGATTTGGGGAAGTGGAAAGACAAAGCTGAAATTTTTGTCCAGTTTCTGTGCAAAAAAGTTTTTTGGGGGCAGAAGGATGGAGGGGACCTAGTTCGCACTGAACCATCTAGGTGCCCAGAGATCTCCAGGGATGCTGAAGCTCTTTTGGATGCTGCGGGGTTGTTGTCTTTTCTCCACATGTTTGAGGGCCATGAAAAGAGTATGAGCGAAGCGGTCGCAAAAACATGGAATGAGGGAAAGGTACAGGTTGGTAATTGCTCTCTCATAATAACACCTAAGCTCATCGCTAAAGTGATTGGCCTCTCTTTGGAAGGTAGATGTATTTTCAAGCCAAAATTTGACTACAGTCTAGAGATAGATTGTTTCTTGCAAGGAAAAGGGGTTCCCATCTCTCTTCATAATGGATATGTTCGGAGTAAGTTACCTTACCCTTTTGATGAAATTGCTAAACTGATAATGTCTTACATAACGTTGGAAGGAAGACAAAGTTATTTATGGCTACCATTTCCCCATGTTAAACCATATTCGTAACTCCAAACCCTATAACTTTCCTTTCTACCTATTTTCTTCTTTGGCAAAATCAATTGCAATGGTGAAGAAAGGCACTTTCATTCTCCCTTTACACCAGGGTTTGATCAAATCTATCATTCGGCTAAGCACTCCCCCGTTGGGAAAAAATGATAAATTTGGGGCTTCGGCTTCAAACATCTCTCTGGGAAAAAGGGTCGGGAGTTTGGACCCTAAGGAAGGTAGCTTTGATGATTTTGTCCCTGGGAATCCAGTGGCCAAACGTACCAGGTCAAGCATGGGCGAAGGGGGGGATAAGTTTCTGAACAGGAAAGAGTAGGATCCCTGTCAGGCCGAGGAGGAAAACATTACCATTGTTTCGGGTGAAAGCCTTGGTGGCACCCTGACCTAGAAGGACTCCTTTCATGACAAAGTCGAAGGGGAAGGAGCGAGCAGTGAGGATGTGGCCAACATAAAAGAACAGGGGTCTTCCGAGAGTAAGCATTCCAAGAACTCTGAGGAAGCTATCCACAGTCTACATAATCTTAAAACGGCTCAGAGGGAGCTTTTCTCGGCTCAAATCGGCTGTTAAAACCCATGCTTTTATGAGAGAGTTTGAAAACTGCAAACTGAATACTGATATCAATAGGCACAAAATTAACCTGATCTCCATGGACCTTAAGGAGCTGCATGAAAAAGTGGATAAAATGTCTTCCCTTATCCTTAGCGAAAACCTCAAAAATGCCAATGCCAGAAGCATGGAAATGGAAAGTGGTTTGTTGAAAATGAAAGGTATTATTATGCAAATCAGGGATGCACATATCCTAAATGTGAAAAGTACTATTTACCATCTTAAACTGCTGGCCGAAATGATCCAGTCCATGGAGTTGGCAAAAGAAAAGGAAATGGAAGGAACAGGGCCAAAGGTGGTGATTCAAGAACCAAATTACAAGTACTGGAAGGAGACAATAGCAACATTGGTCAATGAATGGAACGGCTATATGGAGACGGTGGAAGAACTGGTCAAAGAATAATGATATTCAAAGGTTTTTAATCTGCTGTTCATTTATCCCTATGCTGTTAGTATAATCCTTTGGACTGTTATATATTGTAATTCCTATCTAACGGATATCTTATACTGTAGTCTTTGTTTTTGAACTTTTGGAACATGAATGGCCTTTAAAGGTAAACCCATTGGTCAATATGTAAGTATACTGTAACTCTTTGTAATGGGGTAGGGTCCCCTCAACCCTAACTTTTACCTCTAATAAAAAAAAATGTTACCAAAAATAATTATAATAATTATAATTTTTTAAATATAATGCTTAACAGACTGGCGAATTTAAACTCTGAGGTACAATCATATTATAATAAGTGGAATAGAGACAAAAAAACTTTTCACTATTGCAAATGTTGAGAAAGACTTGATTTTGGTAAGTACTTAATATTTTGAATAATATATCTTATGTTGTTATAGTTTATCTACTTTCTAACTATGGGATTCTTACTGACAGTCCAAATACTAGATATTGAATACTAAAGTGTAGGTATTAGATGAGCACAAAAAATGAGATAAAGTGTACGGGGTGTAATCGCCTTCAAAGAGAAACTTGTTCTATTAAACAAGGAGAACAATACATTGAGAAAGATTATAAAGGATCATGGACTAGATCCTGATATTCTGTTGAAGAATAAACTAATGAGGATCCTACTCTCCTTCTAGCAAGATATGTATCAAGTGAGGATAGATAAAATCTTGAAAATATTAATGCATCTGCAAAAGAATTAGTCCCATATGGTGTTATAAAATATACTATAAATGTTGATGTTATTGAAGCTTCTCAATGACAAGAATCCAAACGAAGAATTTTTTTGATGTAAATCATTGTATTTTTCAAATGAAAACATTATCTTGATGTCAGTCATTTTATTTGTCTCATGTTTGTTGTCAAATTAAAAAATTTATATTTTTTTCAAACGTGTATAGTTGATGAATAGTAATAAATGGATTTACATTGTATAATTTAGTTTCAAACATGTTTGAACTTAATATAGAAAACTTGGATGTACATTTTTCTCTTAAATCTTGATAGTTGATTCGTCATGTATAGATAGTTTATAATTATAGTGTATTTTTAAATTTGCTGAATTAAATACAGAAAACATTATCTCTAGATTCCTATAATTTTTATTAATCCCCAGAATCATGATGGGAAATATGGATTATAATATATTTTTGAACACATGTGGATTCAATATTAATAAATAAAATATTGAACATACTTTCATACGAATGCATTTAAATTTAATTACATCATCCATTTTGTAGTTTACAAAACTAGTTATTATATGTTATTTCCAAACATTATAAAAACATAGAAGCAATTTAAATTTTCCAAACATTATATAAAAAATATATGTAAAGGAAAAATAACTAAATGATGAGTCAAAATATATATATTTAAGTTAAGGAAAACTCTCAACTGTCTGGTAACTGAAACAAACCTATCCTTAATGGTCCTTCATCACTTATTTTATCTTTTACAGTTGCTGGTCCACCAAATTCCAAGTCAATTTCACCATAATCCGAGTCTCCATTAGTTTCTATTTGATTAACATCTCTCTTCTCTGCAAGGGATGTCCAAGTAGCTAATGTTATTTCATATGGAAATGTTTCCACTCCATACTTTGAAACCTATAGTCTCAAACAAGTTTCCAAATTTTTCTCCTATCTGTTGCAAAGTTTTGATTTAACAAATGTTAATGCACTAAAAAACATTTCATCTTCAACTGACCCCAAAATCATTGTTTGTATGGGTTAATAAAGTTTTAATTATTCACTTATATTTTCCATCAGAATGCTATTGTGATACAAATTTCTCCACAATAGTGTGATATCTCCCTTTTCTCTTGGTTCAGTAAGAGTCTTATATTGATCACTCATTGTCAATTAAAAATGTGTTGAATATGATATGATTAATTTTATATTTAATATACCATTCAATTCTCCTCCATTAACATATGAATATTTGTAAAACTGATCCATTAGTCTAGACATGTATTTTGTAAAAAGTTAAGTTTGTTCTTCACCAATCATTGGATTCCAGAAATTAGGATTTATAGCTCCCATGGCCTCATGCAGATCACTATTCTTAAATCATTCTCTAATCTCAGAAGATAATGTTTTAGATATATTCATCAATTATTTCCATGTATCAGACACTAAAATATCAAATAGAAGGCTTGTCATTGGTACTTCCTTAATATAAGAACCTAGGACATAAGGATCTCTTTGAAAAGTGTGCATTGGTATATTTTTCCCATCAATTGAGATACAAACATGACCATTGATATTGAAATTTTGGGATCTTTTGTATCTGTTAAAACCTTCCAACTATTAAAAATTGGCTTCTAAAACCTGTCTTGGCTAGAATATAAGTTATCCAAAAGCATACATACATGTTTCCTTAATTTGATAAAATCAACAATGTATATAGATCTTTCCTGAGCTTGTTTCACCAAGTTGTTTATTTCATTCAACATTGGAAAAATAACACATAATGTTGATAATTTCTTTAAATCAGTCAAGTGATATAGCAGATCTTTAACCTTGTCAAATTATCTACTATTCTTAAACATATACCCTGCTAATGGCTTGTATTCCTAAAAAAATCTACAAGCTAGATCATACAAAGATATCCATCTTGTGTCAACACCTTTTAATTTTTTTAACCATTTGTAATCCCAACAATTTTTTTTTGAAACTACAATATTTTTTTAGGACTACTTGACATGTATGAATGTAAATCATGTATAATCTCTTCCACTTTAGCAAAATTTTCAAAATTACTTACAATCTTGTAAGAAAGTTTCATTCTGTGAGCCATGCAATGAATAAGTATCATGTACGAGGTGACAATTGTTTGAAGGAGAATACAAAGCCTTGTTGTGTGACCTTAAATGAAAGATACCCCATCAACACTAATATAAATCAACTTTGTAGATACTGAATGATCGTCTATATTAACTATTTCTTTCAAATTTTTAATAATTAGTTCGCAGAGGTTCTAAAAATTACAATTATCCATCATTGTGTTCATAACTAGTAGACGATTTTCCCTTAAATGGTTATTGAAATTGAAAGTGCAGACATGCATACAAACCCACAATGTATTGTATACTATTATGACCTCATCAATCGATAATGAGATAAAATTGGCATTTTTGACCTTCTCTCTCAAATCATTGATTACAATTTCTACTATACACTTTTTCATTTCCCAAGCATTGACATTTGACCAGTGTGTTTTTGGAATGTTTGGAAACTTATTACATTAAAATAATATCTGTAGTAAAAAAATAATGTAATTTAGAAATTATTTAGTCCCGTTCTCACACTACTATTCATATGGTTTTTGAGTGAAGAAATTACTAATTAATCACCATATTTATTCCATCTTACTTTGCTTTCTGTCGTCATTGCTGACCTCCCACACATGGATGACCAGTTTACTTCTATCGTTCCATGTTATTTTACATTTGACTGGGGTGCCTAGGCTAGTACTGGGGCACTGACAGGTTCCCAGTCGGGGCTCCTTGATCCTTTTGACAATTTCCCACAACATTTTGGGCATTTTCTAACCGTTTGAACATTTAATATTTCTTGTGATAAGAATTTTCATGGTTAATCATGAAATTAGAACAAGAGAACCATATAAATATAAAGTTATGTGACCATAATAAGGGACCAAACACTAGTCATTACTATGATCACAAAAGGTTGCATACATCCAAGGCTTCATTTGCATTCATCTAGCTCCATCACAAGGGGCAACGCTGGTTAATCTGCATCAAACATCAGAGGAGGGAAGTAAATTCTATTCCATCCACCATTTTATTATATTTTTCTACACATAGTTATTTCTCTCTACTTTTACAAAGTGTGACTGACACAAGAGTAACCTAGGGCATGCTTGCTCACACAAGCACATAAAACTATACCAGGTATAAGATGTAGTGCAATGCTTAGTTAGTAAGTCAACCATTGTGGTAGCTGAGGACAGTCTGAACCCTTCATTTGAATTTTTATTTTTTAGATTTTGATGTTTGTTTTGAAGTCTTGGAGGTTTATTCTTCATCACTGATCATTGACGACATTCGACACAGAGTAGAAAGTTACATGCGATAGGAAATGAGGGTTTCACATCATCTTCCAACCCTATAAATATTGTTTTTGAACCTCCTGCACATACTAGGGCACCCATAACTCAGACTAAGGTGCCCACAGGTGCCTTGATCCTCTCTCAGGCTCCCTAGTATGGTTAAACAACTCAAATATGTCCTTTTCAGAAAATTTTCATTTTCGTTCCTACTTCACAAATATTCATTTTATTATATAACACCGTCTATATCAGCTTGCAAATTAGTTAAGCTCCTTCCAACCCTTCATTTCATATTAGGGTTTCTCTTTTCATTAGTCTAGTTGCTTGGGTCACTTTCTATATTTATTTACCTCTTTTGTTTATTGTTATTTACTGTTGTTCCTAGTTAAATTAACTACCATTTTAACACACATTTTAGTTAGTCATTTTGGTGAACCCAACCTCCATAATCACGTATATAGGATCCTCACTCTTTGTCATCCTAGATTCTAGTCATCATGAATATCTCAATTATTGATTATCTGGTTATGCAACTTGATGTAAGGTATAAAGTTCAACATCTTCTAGCTATTACCCACATTTGTGTTGACATACATCCTGAATCAATGTATCAAAATTTTTTAGATGCATTTTCTCAACACTTATCATTCAAATATAATATTCCTACTGATTTCAAAACTTTTGATAATGACCCACCCTTGCATATTATCATTTTCATTCTCAATATAGGTATTAAGCACACTTTAATTAATAATAGGTCTGAACTCAACCTATGTCCCATGTCATTCCTTAAAAACCTCAATCTTTCAACTCGTGACATTATTCCATCTTGTATTTCAATGTGTGATTATGATGGTTTTGTTCATCCATGTATTGGTCACATTACACTACCTATCACTATAGGGCCCAAAAATGTCAATACAATGTTCTTTGTCATTGATTTCCCAGTCTCTTACAATAGTTTACTGGGTAGACCATGGCTTCATGCCATACAGGTTGTTGCTTCTACTATACACCATTGTGTTAAGTTCCCCCATGAGGGAATTGAGTATATTGTTATTCGTGACTGTGACCCATTCCAATACTATGACCATGCTCCTAATACTAGTATTCATATTACACGTATTAATACTATGGATGATCCTCAACCTATGGATGAACAACCTCACTTTCCGTCACTTGAAGGTGCAATTTGTGTGATAGACACAATTTCTTCAATGCCACATACTACTACTACCACTATTATGATTCCTTATCAAGGGCCTGTCCAGTCTATGGATGTCACTCTATGACATAAACCTTCATATGTACCACCTCCATTAGTATGGCCACCATTTATTTACACACTTTTCATGAATGATTCATATTGGAAACATATCCCATTTGATCCTACTTGTGATGATACTGTTATCACCAAAAATTATCACCTTGGTATTTTTGGTTATGAATACCTACCTTTTGGGTAAAATTGGGTTATCTCTTAAGTTGTGGGACTTACGGACTTAAGATAAACCTCTAGAGAAGGATGAATCCTACTCATAAATTTCCTACCATAAACTATCTTATCCTAATCTAACTTCCAAGGGGACAAAGAGAGAGAGAGAGAGAGAGAGAGAGAGAGAGAGAGAGAGAGAGAGAGAGAGAGAGAGAGAGAGAGCATGAAAATAAATCCTACACTAAGAATGGTGATACACCAAGAAAAGGAGGTTGTTAATCAAGAATCCAACTGCCTAAAATGGAGAAAAGAGAGCAATAGAAATGGTGGAAAAAATGCACCACATTCTAAAGACAAATTCACACAGAACACCACTTTAAACCCATCAAGCACAACTTCCAAAACATGTAATGAACATTATAAATATGCACACTATACCTACAATGAATAAAGGCAAGTAGAGACTATAAAACCATGCAAAGGATGGGAAAAATGTATCATAGGACATATTATATTTCTCCAAAATTATGCACAGTACAACAAAAATAGGAAAGAGGTAAGAAAAATTCTATTACAAATATTTGAGAGAAGGCTCAATTTCCACATTCAAAACCCTAACAGAGAAGAAAGAGGGGCCTGAAGGAAAAATGACTAACCCCCTTTTTTAATGAGTCCCTGTATGTTGGAAAAGCAACAGGCGAGCGTGAGAATCAACAAGTGACTCTTTCACGTACCCGCCCTCCCGAGGTCGTGCCAAGACAGCCGGTGGGGGTAGAATATGCAGACAAACTAGTTGGGGAGTCTAATGTCTTCGACACACACTAATGGTATTTGTGAATCTAAGGCAAAGAAGGCCCTTCTAACTTGGACTGGTGTGATAGATCGATCAGCGAGGATGACTGCTTGAAGGCTCCAATCAATATCGAGCTCTGGCGTGATTCGATCTATGGGTTGTGGGATGCGTGGAAAATGACCCGGGATGGTTTCGTGTATTTGTCCTGATAGGGTCATATGGCGAATATAGTCAACTCTATGGACGATTATCTGGCCTAGTCCAAAATTCTCTAGCTTCGTTAGCTGTTGTGTCTAGTAGGGATAACTATTGAATGATGATAGGTGGAATCAGAGTAGACTGAAATACTAACTTACGTAGGCCAGTGTCTATGTCTAATTCTCTTATGGATTCGTTAGGCTGTGGGATTTTTGGATCACAACCGTAGACTCTTGGTTGTTGCGGTCCTGTTATGGTCATACGCGAGATCAAGTTCTAATCCCTAGTATCCAGTAATCCTATGCTTTCTCGGCCTCTACGTTTAGAACCAGCAATTGTGCGATTTTCTCAGAATACCTTACAGGTGTTCTAGCAACTTGAATTCTTAAGCTGGTATCTATATCTATGAGGGTATCTCCAGCGTATCGGCTGTGGAACTAAAGGATCGCCACCCCGAATATTTTTTCTCTTTCAATCCTTCTACAGTCATGCGGGATGTTTTCTAGGATAACCTTATAGTTTGGCTGATTTGACCCAAAATGTGTGTGCTTGGTCGTCTTCGATGTTTAACCCTCTCAACTGTGACCTGATCTGTTGGAAGTCTGTTGTTGTTTGGAAGACTTGTATCCTAAGGTTTTGGTCAATGTTAGTTATTGCCACTATGATATTGGGCTGGGGCACAATTGGTTCGAAAATGTATTCCCTGGGCTCCCTAGGTCTCGTAATTGTCATGCAAAAGAAGTAATGAAACAAACTATAATAAAGTAAAATCTAAGTACACTTCTAGCATATATAATTCTTTTTTTTTTGTATTTTTTGGAAATTTATAAGAAAGCAGCTATTTAAAATATTTAGAATTGACAACTAAACTAATAACGTAAAACAAACAAAATAGCCGAGTGTAGCTATTTGTCTGTGCAATTTTGTATATCTATTCTAAACAACGAAATAACTAATCTATTTGCAAGATTCTCGATCCAACCTCAGAAGTGAGGAATGAATCATAGTTTATCAGAAACTATCAATCCCCACAACCTCCCTCGCAATATCAAGAATGGAAATAAATGAAATAAAGCGATTAACTACTTTATTTGATAAGTTCTAACTAAAACTTTGAAAGATGGAACCTGGATTTTGCAGAACAGTGGCGAATCCGATAGTGTGTATGTTCTTGTCCCCTCAGTATGATCTCTTCATTCTTTGTGCTCACGTGAATCTAGAAAAGCATGGAATGCTTGCATCAATAGGAATAGATATTTGGATCAATGGACAGCCTTCAGAATGCAGACAGAATAGAATGCGGATAGGAGAGGGATAGCGCAAGAGTACAGAGCTTGGCCTATGTAATTCCTAGCGGGGTCTACTGCGAATCATGCAACAAAAGCGTCCAGAACCTGAAACTAGTCTATATGAAGAGCAAAACCTGTAACTTTAATGGCTGCCTAAACTATTCTACTCCAAAAACAATGATACTATTTGCACAAGTTGGATCTGTGGCTTACCAACAGCTGAGTAATGCAACCAAGCATGTAAAGGATTTAAACTATCAAACTTAAGCAAACTAGAAGACTGAACTACTGAAAATGGTGAGTTTGAAACAAGAATGAGGGGCCCAAATAATGTTTGCACTTGCACAAGTTGGATATGTGGCTTACCAGCTGCAACACAATACTAACCAAAGCACTCAATGAGAAAACTAAGAATTCTAAGCAAAGGAAAACTAAATCTGTTGTAACAAGAAATTCAAAAGAAAACTTTGGAACAAAACTCAGAGGCCAAAGTAATGTTTGCACTTGCACAAGTTGGATATGTGGCTTACCAGCTGCAACACAAAACTGAAACAAACCTGCAACAAACTATGCTACCAATCCTAAGCAAACTAAAAAGACCACAGCACTGACAAATAAGAAAGTTGGAATGAAAAATGGTGGCCATTTGCATGTGCACAAACCATGCATCTATAGGAATTCCAAAACTCAAAAACCAAAATCAAATTGAACTCCTAAACAATAAACAAAGGAAAAACACTGTTCTAGGGGACCAAAAACATTAATGCATGCCCAAGTCGGCAAGAAAAGCTGGTGAGTCATGATATTTCACGCGGGTCGCGTCAAAAGAGCGTTATGGAAAATGCGCACAGGACTGCCACTCTGAGCAGGGTGGCGGTTGCAGGACCGCCGCCTTGAAGGGCGGCGGTTTCGTCACTAAAGGCCAAGAAGCCAAAGAAAGAGGAAAGAAAGGGAAAAACAAAGCACACGGGGGCTAAGCAGGGCATGCGGGATGTTAACACATATCCGAAGAGCTCTTTCTGGATCTGAACACCTTTTGAGGAGACCTGTATCATCATTGGGGCACTTGTTACACCGTTCCGCAGTACAGTACCTTACAATTTTGGGTACGTACAGTCCCCTATTACATTTTATAGAATGAGAGGAAGAGAAGAGTGTCAATTTGAAATTGATTTTTTAACCACTTACCAGACACAATAAATGAGGTGAAATGATGGAAATAGATTTACAAAATCTCCCCATGCTGTCCCATGACTTACAATAGTGAAAGAATGATGATCATACTCATTAATTGCACTCCCAACCACTTTCCAATTGTCTTTTTGAACTGGGATTTTTTCCATGAAATTCTACATCAAATATTCATCAATATTTTAATTTCTTGATTGATGTGCATCAGGGTTGGAGCCAAAATTCCAATGAAACCAATTTTGTGCAATTTCGTTGATAAATGCTCAAGTTATGAGATTTTGAGTGTAGGTAGGTATTTTGGGTTTGACAAGAATTTCATCAACTTCACGAGACTGAGAATTAAACTCCTTGGTTGAAAAATTCAATTTCATAAATTTCTCTCCTTCCCAATGTTTTTTATATCTTTTAAAATATCTGGGAATGATCTTGCATTTAATTGGTGGGGCCCTAGTCAATTTGATTGATTTTTGGGGATGGTTTTTAATTTTTTTAAATCATTCCATTGTGCCATCTCGACTAAATTAGCCAAGCTAGCTATCTTCATGCATATCCAACCATTTTTTTCTTGAGGGTTGAGCTACCTCCAATGCCAAATCTTTCTCTTATACCTACTGGGTCATATCTTGCCTTGTATTGACCTTGTGCATCGAGCCCACCTTAATGCTTACCACCCCTTTTCTTTCCATGGGTCATCCTTTCACTTCATTTAACGCTGCAGACTTATCCCACCGAGCCTTGACAACTCAAGTATATCCATCAAGCTACCTTGTTGGGCTATGCTTGTCCCTATGCCACCAAGTCTGCAACTTGTGACTCCAACTTGGTGGGACCACCAACACTTTGACTTGTCCTTGGTGTCTCTAAGTTCTTTTCTCCACGTGGAGGCCCCGCACAACCTTGTGGCCTCCTCCTTCCTTTGATCCTTGTAAAAACATGTCGTGGAGCTACGTGGCAATCCTCACATTCCCCTCTTTGACCACAATGGGCTCGCCATGGGATCTACCTTGAGTTCAAAATGATGCTCTTAAGGACTCACCGAGCCAAAATTTTGCCTACCCAATGTTAAGTCCTCTTGCTCGAGACGTTGCACTAGATTGAGTTCATTTTGATACAAGTCACTTAGGCTCCTGTTTCATTCTTCTAATTTTATTAGGGTGGTACTTTTCATAGCATGGTCACATAGACCTTTGAATATCTAGGCTGTATGTATGGTGGTGAATTTTCCTTCATGGATGAGCTAACTCACCACCCTCTACATTCTGTTTGGGTCAACTCCTACCAATGCTACGTGACTCATCATGATCTTAGTCATTTACAACTTTGCTTCAGCTCGACCAAATGGATTGTCTTATTTTTATTACTTTGGCAGCTCGATCATGATTTCCAATGACTTGGTGGAGACATTTGTGTGACTTGATACACCCAATGCGTGAAATCTACATTTCAATGGTGCATAGCTTGTCACATGAATCAATGGTTCTAATCAATATGAGTGGATTAGTGGAACATATAAAGAACTCAGCTTCCACCACACTTAGCTCAGTATTAACATGAGATCACTTTCAGCCATCTCAGTTTAATGTAACTCATCCAACTTAATTAACCTTAGGAGGAATAGCTCGACCTCTTGATGATGTGAGATCGATGCCCTCTTCACAACTCGATAGAAATGAGCAACTTGGTGTATATTGTAACATCTCGGCCTCTTACAAATAGCTCAATTAGTATTCAATATAGATCAATGTTTCCATAGTAGCTCAGCCGAATGCTTATGCATCCCCTTGCACAACAAAGAAATCACCCAGTCAAAGGGAGTGAATATCTCAGTCCTGAAATAAACAACTCAGTGGTATTGTCACAACAAATTTCCCTTTTGATTAGCTCGATGAGATACCCCAAGAGCTACAAACCATCTCCCCTCCAGAGATTTTATGGAAATTTTGGGGTTCCTTAGGTGTACTGTAACAACTAGGAGATGTTGGGGACTGTGCTAGAATCATGATGCCAAGCCTTACTGTTTATTTTCATGTGGGGCCCTTTTCTAATTACCACAACAAGCTTACTAGTTATCAAATTTCATTGAGGTAGTGAAATTAGATAACAAATACCATTTTCTCACACAATGGTCTAGCTCAAATCAGTTTTACTTTTGAGGACCTTTATCCTCCTACTCACAATCCTCATCTATACTATGACTTCATCACTACTACTGCTGCTTATGGCTTGTATGTCTTCCATATCAAAATTTATCTATTGCGTATTCCTTTCTCTTTTCCAATCACATCAGGAAAATCATGGTTTGATTACATTGGAGGCACTCTAGACCCTGATCATACATACGTATCTTTTCCCATATCCTTTGGTCATGTTTTTATTTGTAATATTTCCTTTCTTGGCTATGCTAAGAATCTCACTCATTAGTATGTGCATGGTTATCCACTTCCTCCATTCATTGATGAGGAATATGCCATGGGTATGTACAATTTGTGCGTCAATGGGGAATTACATGATCAACTAAACACTATTATTTATCAGGTCTTTTATGCTTATCCATATGACTTTGAACCTAAAACTGATGATATCTTAGATGACATTACATGATCCATATTTCATCTTACACACTTTAGGAATATAACAAATATAACATCCCACAACCTAGTAGCATCGTCCATCACAACATAACATACTTATAGAATACACATATCACATCCTCATCACATTACGCTCTTATCAAACTTATACTAGTATCATAATTACCTGATGAAACACTCTTGTGCTTCGATTCACACTTGAATCTTGAGGTATTACTACACATGAACCCCACACATCTGCATCTTACATGTTACATCTTAATGCTTGAATCCGGAAGCAAAATTATGCGGAAAAGATGGGTTCCTTTGTTTTGAAGAGAAAATTGATTTTCTTAAGTATTAAAAATGTTTTTCAGTTATGGGTTTATCATTTGAAGGTGTAAATCGATTTTCTTCAGTATTAAAAATGTTTCTCAGTTATGGTTTTTTCATTTGATGGCAAAAATTTATTTTTCTGTTAGCTTTATTGACAGGAAACTTATGGATGATTTTTGTATTATTTTTTGGGTAAAGAAATTTATGTAAAATCTGGTTTTTGATTGATATCTTGAAAAAAATTCATTTTTCCTTGTTTGGGCTCTATTTTTGTATGAATAAATTGATTTTGTGGGATTTTATGTCATTTCTGGCAAGAAATTTTGATGGATGAATTGGGTATTTGATTAAATGCTTTGAAAATTTGGGTGAAGGGTTTTATTTTCAAACAATGTATGGCTGTTCATGAAGTTAATTTACAGTTGAGTATATGGTTGAAAAGAAAAAAAAAGAAAATTCTTCTCCCAAATTACCATGTTTAGCTATTACTTGCATATAGTTTAAAGTATATGATCAAATAACTTTCTTGGAAGATGTATGGTTGCTGGAATTGTGTGTATTTTATGAAAAGTTTTTGGGTATTATTTTGTTTTCTTGGTATGAATTTTCATGGCTATTATGGATGGCATGTTTCTAATAAGATGTGCATGGTTGTTTATGACTTATTCTCTCCCAATATGAGGGTATGGTTATTTTGATTTGATGTAACAAAAAATGTTAAATTGCTGGTTCTTATTGTTTAGAGAAGCAAGTGGGTGAATTTATTGTCTATTAGCTATAATATGAAAGGACTGGTATAATCTTGGTGCATGAAAAGGAAGAAAAAAGAAATTGCATCCTTTTTCTTTTATTACATAGGAAAATAATCTTTATGGAGGAAAATTGTGGATTATAATATTGCAATAAAATGCAAAGCTGAAACTCATCTGGGTAAGGATTTATTTTAATATTAGTATTTCCTTTCTTTTATTTTATCCTAAGATTGTATGACTTAGAGGGCTGGATCACTTGATCCTTTCCTTTTCATTTATAGCTTTTGTTTTGTTATGTGTTTTTAATTAGATTTTATTGATTTTGGAAAATTTTGAAAGTAAGAAATACAAGGGGAAACTCTAGTGAAATTTTTGCATAAATTAGTACTTAGTCTTTTTATGGGCTTAAAATAAATGATTGACTTTCTTGGTATGAACATTTAACTACATAGTTGTGGAATATAAAATAGTGAGATTACTTAGAAATTTTTTAGTTTAATTCATTATTGGACAGTGCTGTGTGTGTAAGGATTTAATCTTCTTCTTTATAAAAAATGTAGTAGGGCATGTAATTTGAATTTTTGCCAGTTCTTTGAACTCACACCCCAAACAAAACATTGTCATAGGTTTAGTAAAGTTGACTAGATTATCTCACTTTTACGGTGGAGATTGATGTAGTACAGATGTTATTCTTATGAATCTTTTATCCTTGTATATTTGTACATATAAATGAATTTATTTGCCTTGGGTTGAATTGTATGGGAATTATTCCTTAAGGGGATGATAATTGTTGCATATTAATTAACGAGCTGAATTATTTAAGTGTTATTAATCATCGAAT
Organism: Taxus chinensis; assembly: GCA_019776745.2. NCBI lineage: Eukaryota > Viridiplantae > Streptophyta > Pinopsida > Cupressales > Taxaceae > Taxus > Taxus chinensis. The sequence continues at coordinate 406,297,972 of CM034148.1, forward strand.
TTGGGTCTTGGGAAAGCAAGCAATGTATTGTATAAAGTCAAGGAATCATATATTTAAATATCCTTCACTTTAAATTGATACTGTAATGATAATAGAGGTACATCTACCTAAAATTTTACTAATATGGAAAAAAGTATTAATTTTGGAAAGTGGAATGTATGCAATTTGAGTTACGTGACTACATATATGAAAGATAAATATCAGATGTGGTTATAATGCATCCAGGGACATGTGGTATTTCATATTCCTCCTAATGAATGTATAAGATTAGGGATAAGTTTCTAAATTGTGCTTAATATTAGGTGACTTTCCACTTCCTTAATGGGTTGAAATTTGGTAGAAATAAGGTCTTCCTAACATGCATACAATTGAGTTAAAATGGAGTAACTAGTGAATCCATAAGTAAATATGATCTTGAGATAGGGAATCATGCATTCATTTACGTAACGTTTCAATTAATTAAAGTTACGAGACCAATAATGCATCTCTTACATAATAATCTGCCATGAATGTAAAATTTATATATGAGTAATGCAAGAATGCTAAGTGGTCAAAGATATGGAAAAATCATAGGGAAGATTTTAAAATTTCAGTCATGCCTTATTAAAGTAAATCTAATGTCCCTCTTAATGTTCTTTATCACAAAGGAAACTGGAATGGGCTAAGCTGCAATATTATGCTAAATGTTTGATATCAATCTAAATCCTTTTCAATTGAATATGACTAAAGAATGGTTATGAAATGTGTTTAACATCAAAAATAAAAGGGGTAACTTATAAGATAATAACTTTATCTCTTTAAAATGGAAACCAAAATGGGAGCAGTGATTGGGTCAGTCGTTAATTTTGTTATGAGATGTAAATTTGGAAAGTAATATAAACAAGGAATAAAATGAAATAGAGTATTCCTAAGAATCAAATTTATTTGGGAATTATAATTTAAGTAAAGGTTTAGTAATGCATTTAGTAAAGCCAGGTAAAATGAAGACTTTGTGTCCCTAATTCTCCAAAAGTAGGTATTTTAATGCTCAAACTAATATCCAATCAATAGTGAACTAAAGTCACTTTTTATTTTCATTGAACTCATATTTAACAATCAGGTGCATGATGTCTTGAAATTAATAAGAATTGAAAGGGAGTTAAAAGAAGTACAGGAAAGGGTAATAAGGAATATAATATGGGCCTATAGAGTTGGTGTCACTAATGACTAAATTGAAGAAAACATGAATTGTATCTATAGGAACCTAAGTGCATAGTATGAACTAAATCCAACCTATTATCTACTCTCGAACCTAGGTGCTACAGTAATAGGCTGCTATTGAGTGTTGTTGTGGGATTATATTAGCGGTTTTGTCAAAATTAACTTATTATAATTATGAGATAAAAATGAAAACATTATGATAAATATTTTGATCTACATTATTCCAAAGGATGTGAACAGGTATTTAAAGGAAAACCATGGTGTGGAAATGTACTTAGATCTCATTGGTAATCACGTAAGAAGGTAAATAGATGAAACGATCCATTCAACATATTAAGGGATGTGAACATGCGAGATGCCAAAATAGTTACATTTCAGCACGGTGGATGTACCTATCTCATTATGCACCTAGTTGGCATTTGGCATCTATCTCAAAATGAAATCTTGCAAGATGATTCTAATGTGTAAATAAGTAAATGTAAAATTAAATATCTAGACAACTGTGAAAGGAATAGTTGTGAGGTGGTGGAAGACTTAAAACTCATATGACTAGTGTGCTATCTTGATTTTAGTCACAACCTTCACGGTGGATAAGTTTGGCCAATGTAATGCATTGATGGCTATGCATTGTCTGATCACTTGTCCTTAAATTTTTTTTGGTAACTATATCATGGAATGTTAAACACTTAACATGAGGTAGACAATGGTTGGATACTGGATGATGAAGTTGGGAAACTAGCTTCAAGGTAGACCTAAGGACATTCACATGGCTCCCATAACTCGTAAAGGGTTGGGCTGTAATGCTAGTAAGAATTGTCACTTGATGTAGTGACGAAGGGAGATTGTGGAGATCTAGATGTAACCTTCTCGGCCACACATGTCTTACACAGAATTTGTCGGATAGATCAAATGAACAAATATGATTTAAAGGATATGATTAATAAAACATGTTTGACCAAAACAATGTATATTGTTTTATGTTTTAAAAAAAATCCTCATTTTCCAGCTCTTGTATTTGTGAGTGTTACAATAAATGGGTAAGTGATGAAATTTATGGGAGGTGGGATGTAGAGAAGGGTATTAAAAATTTGGGTAATGGGTAAGGGTCATATCGAGTAATGGGTAATGGCAATCGAACACACACATATGGATAGACTGTGACACACTACCAGGTAGAAGAGCTTGCAAAATCTATATCAGTTAAGGTCGATAGGTTTATCCAAACAAGGTTGAAGTGTTTAAGGCCTCCAGGGTACATGATATGGTCTGAAAACACAACTTAGGTTAGGTACATGAATGTTTAGGTATGATTTGGTACACCAAAGGTTTGGTCAGGATAAACAAAATGACAATAGGTAAGGTAAGGTCATCAGGATAAACAACATGGGTAACACCATCACAAGGTATAATGAGTACACAAATTCTAATGTCACAAAATGTGGTTCAGGTTAGGGTATATAGGTCATGACACATGTAAGGCTGAGGTATAGGTAAATAACATGTCCCTAAACACAATTAAGGAAATGTATAGGTAATTAAGGCTTATGAGTAGGGTGTAATAGGTGCTGATAAGGTCAAAAGGTATTAGGTTAGTAATTTATATGTATGTTATGGTGTAAATTTCCATATAGTTGATGTCATGGAAATATGATATGATTGATTAGATGTTTTGATGATGTGATAGAATGGTAGGTATGTATGTTTGTTGAATGTTTAATTTCCCAGTTTTGTGTAAAATGGAAAACTTAGGTAGCCTTTGAATAGAAAAAGGGGGAAAATGGGTTAGGGTAAAGAGTGGCTGAGCTAACCTCCAAGGGCCCCATGCCCTTGGAGTGCTGCCTACATAGCCCCGGGGAAAAGGCACCTTAGGACAATGTAGTTCTCCCGTAATCTAGGGAAGAATATGATAAGATAGAGGGATGGGCTGGTAGGTTTTATGCATGTTTGAGTCTAGGTCATTTAGGCATGGTTGAGTTTAGGTGATTTTCGGCATGGTTGATTTTAAGTGATTTTAGACATGGTTGAGTTTAGGTCATTTAGGCATTGGTGAAAGGGGAATCCTTAAAATGTAGGTGTTGATGGTCTAGTCCTGTATAGGAGAATCAATAGGTAATTAAAAATTTGTATGGTAAAAGGTGGAAAAAAGAGCCATGTAATTGATAAGAATCCTAACGAGTCTATCATACCAAAAATTGGCTTACGAACGTAAGACCCTTAAGGCATTGCATAATTGACTATTCTAAGGGTGAAGAAATTTACATGATCATGAAATGTTGCATTTGCAATACGTCCCTTAGGTGGGTAAGAAATTAGGGTGAATGAAGTAAAAATAGTTTGGTTTTTAGCGTAACCTAGTGTGAGACAACATGACTATTTGGCAAGAGATTCAAGATCAAAATAGGCAAGTCCATGACAAAAAAGTTATCTTTTTCTTTTTATTTTTTGTTTTTATAGAATGATCGATGTGGGAAGTCTATATGGGATGAGTAGATTATCTCCTTGAGGTCTTCATGAAGCTGATCGATGCAGGAAGCTTTAGAATATTTTATTTTGTTTTTTTTTGCAAGAATAGTCTTCTTTTGATGATAGACTATGTACAATATGGCTAGCTTTGTATAGTTGTCCTTTGAGGGAGCAGTCTATTTATAGCAGTAAGATAGAAAAATTAGATGTCCTTTTTGAGGGAGTCATATTTTTGCTAGAATTTTGACTCAAGGAGTTGAATCCCATTTTACTTTTGAAAATGTTTCACTTTTGGACTTTTAGGTCATGGACAAGACTATAGAGAATGATAGGCTCTTGAGTTGAAGAGAAAACCAATGCACATAGAGGTTAACTATGAAAGAGAGGGTTTAAGTGATGAATGACCATGGGATTCCATCTTGAAAAATATGAAAAAAGTATCCATGAGAATCATGCTATGAGTAGAGCCACAGTACTCATATTGAAGATAAGGCTGAAAAGTGATGGGTAATCACATGATTCTTGTTTAGTCGTTGATCCTTAAAATAGGTAAAATGGAAGGTGAATGGTGCTCAAGGGGTGATATTTTTAACTAGACAGAATGTGATATAGGACTTGATTCAACAATAGAATGGTCAAAGATGCAAGACATTGAGGGGCTCAGGTTCAGGTTTACCTTCAAGTGAAGAAAAATGATAAGCACCTGATCCATAAGTATGAGTAACGATATAGGGTCCAAGCCAATTAGGAGAAAATTTTCCCCATTTACTTTTTCTCCTCTTTTGTTACATGTTGATTTTCCTTTAGGATGAGGTCACTGACCTAGAAGGTTCGTTCATGGACACATTTATTATAGGCACGTTTGATACATTTTTAATTAATTTGGAGGTGATCAAGAGAATTGAGATGATGTTCGTCTAATAACTCGAGTTGTGCCAAAAGGTCTTGGAGAAAGTCATCATCATTGAGCATCTCTTTAAGTGAGATATGAAGAGACAAAATTTGGACTTCAAGAGGTAGAACAACCTCTATACCATAGACCAGAGAGATAGACATGGAAAAAATTGAGGCACAAATACTAGTACGATAATCCTATAAGGAAAAAGGAATGTGTGTATGCTAATCCTTTCCAGTATTGTCAACTACTTTCACAAGAATTTTGTTCAATTATTTGTTGGTTAATTCTACTTAGCCATTTATTTGAGGGTAGTAAGGTGAAGAAAAACTGAGTTAAATGCTGAAGGCATCACATAGTTTCTGTAGGGTTTTGTTTTTGAACTATTTTCCGTTATCAGTGATGAGACGGTGAGGAACACCAAAGTGACAAATGATGTGATGGTTGATGAATTCACATATTTTCTTGGATTTTGTAGAAATAAGAGGTATGGATTCTACCCATTTAGTGTAGTATTCAGTAGTGGTAATAATCCATTGATGACATTGGGAAGAATGAGGATTGATCTCTTCGATAAGATCCAAACCCCATAGAGAGAAAGGCCAAAGGTATCGTGTGACTTATAAGGAATGAATAGGTGTGTGATGAATATTAACATATTTCTGGCACTTCACACAACATTTGACATAATCACAACAATCACGGTTTAAGGTTGGCCAATAATAGCCCAGGTGGAGAATGCGTTTAGTGAAAAATAAACCACTGAAGTGACCTCCAAAAATTCCTTTGTGAACTTCCTTGATGGTGTAGGGAACTTTAGAAATTATAAGGTATCGTAAGAGGATACCATCAAAGCCATGTTTATAAATAAGATCACCCATGATGACATAGTGAGAGATACTTTTGAGAAAGGCTTGTTGTCCATTACGAGTAAGATCTAGAGGTAGAATTGAAAGAGAAAGGTAGTTCAAAAAATGTTTATACTAAAGGTTACGTGGGTCAGTTTCAATGGTTTCAACAAGGTTTATGTCTCAAAATAGATAAGAAGGTGATTACAACCTTTGTACTATGACAAATATTTTTGAGTTGGAGGGCGAAGTGGGAGTCTGAGAAGCAAGACATGCCATAGTATCCATAAATTTGTTAATGGAAAGCGGTGTGGTTTGAAGTTCAAAACGGTCAAAGGTAGTCAAAAAGATGTCCACACGATGCTTATACTTTTGGAGTATTTTGTTTTGACACTGGTATATACCATTCACTTGGTTTACAACTAGTTGGGAACCACCAAAGATCTTAATTTATTTAACATCTAGGGTGATGATGACTTGAAGACATAATATGAGTGCTTCATATTAGGTGATATTGTTAGTACAATTAAAATATAGTTTGAAATATAATGGCATAGGCTCAATGTCAAGAGGAATGATGATAATGCCTGCACCACCCCCATGCTAAAATTTGGTACCATTAAAGAATAAGGTCATTTGGTAAATGGTATCGTCCAAAGAGAGGGTAGCGATGGACTTGTCTAGGAAATCAAAGTTAGAGGATTGATTTCCGGAGAGGGGTGCATCTGCCAGTTGGTCAGCATAAGTTTTTCCTTTGAAAAATTTTTGATGAGTGAATTAAAGGTCTATGTATCCAAGAAGCATAAGCCAACGTGCAACACGTTGATTTTGGTAGGGATTGGCATACATGTAATGTAAGGGGTCAGTATTGGTGACAATGAAGGTTTTTTGGTTGAGTAGGTAATGTCAAAGTTTAGTGGTGAAAAAGACTAAGGCTAAGCAGAGTTTTTTGGCATGAGTGTATCTGGTTTCATAGTCTAAAAGTGTATGACTTATATAATAAACTGCTTGGTCCCTATGTTGCTCTTCATGATGAGTGAGTATGAAACCTAAGGAATGATCAGTGGCATAAATGTAAAGGTAAAATGGTTGGTCATCCTTAGGTGGAATGAGCATAGGGGGTTGGAGGAGGTATTTTTTAAGGCCTCAAAGGATTTATGGCATTCATCATCCCATTTGAAGGAGACATCCTTTTTGAGGAGATGATGAAATGGGTGGTAGCGGTCAGAAAGCTGCGAAATAAAATGATGAATAGATTGTAACTTGCCTTGCAAACTACACAGTTGATGAAGGTTAGTAGGTGGAGGAATTTTGAGAATAGCCTTGATTTTAGTGGGATCAACTTCTATGCCATGCAAAGAAACAATAAAACCAAGGAGCTTGCCAGAGAGAACAACAAAGACACACTTCTTAGGTTGAAGGAAACATAGTTCTTGATGATATGGTCAAAGATGACCTTAAGGGAGGTAAGGTGTTTAAATCGATGTTAGGATTTGGTAATAAGATCTTAAATGTAATATTCCAATATGTGATGCTTAATGTCATGAAATATATAAGTCATAGCCTGCTGATATGTGGCACCAACGTTTTTAATGCCAAAAGGCATGACACAATAGTAGAAGGTCCCCCAAGGAGTGATGAAGGTGGTTTTGTGTTGATCTTCTAGGGAAATTAATATTTGGTTATAACCTCAGAAACCATCCATGAGGGATAACATCTCATGGCCGGTGGTGAGATCAACTAGTTGGTCAATACTAGGTAGAGGAAAATCATCTTTAGGGAAAGCTAAGTTAAGGTCATGGAAATCCATGTAAATGTGGAGTCCCCCTGTCACTTTTGTGATAGGAATAATGTTAGAGATCCATTGGGGATAATCAATGGGTAGGATGAAGGAAATCGAAAGAAGGTGTTAGAGTTCTTCTTTGACAAGAAGGGAAATGCGAGGATGCATTTTCTGCAACTTCTTTTTATGGGTTTGGCTTCAGGAATAGTTACGATATTGTGGACCATAATGTTTGGGTCAATACTAGGCATATCAACGTATGACCAAGAAAAAGCATTTATATGATCCCAAAGGAAAGAAGTAAAAGCTTCCTGTTCAGAAACATCTAAATATTGGCCTATCTTTAGAATGTGTGGGTCATCCTGAGTGTTAATATTGATTTTGATGGTCGATTCATTTAACATGGTTTATGTCTTAGAAGGTAATGAAACTGGTGAATATAAGAATCTTCCACACCAAGGTAGGTGAGAATAGACTCATTGCTATGACATTAAACGATGTTAATAGAAGGTGTATCATCATTGATCATGTCAGGATACATGAAGGGAAGAGAAGAGGGAGCCTCACCATCTTCATTGATAAGTCAGAGGTCCCAAGAAAATGGAGTTCGTAAAAATAAAAAGTTAGAAGGAATGGATTCTAGATCCATAGACTCCGTAGGTGAAGGTGGTGAAGTTGGTAAATGGGTTTAAGGAGAGTCTCTGTCTTCAATGAGTTCAATGTAGGATTTCTTGGAAGATGGTTTGGTAAAGCCAATACCACTTCGGTCTTTATGTTTATGTGTGGTGCATGGGATGACAATATGGCATCCTTGTTCATAGAAACCAAAACCAAAACCCTTCCATGCACAATGATGGAGGAAGGTGTGGGCGAAGTGGTGGTTGGTGAGAGATTGAAGTTCAGATTAAAATTTTTCCATTTAGATAGGTAGCTTGGGTGAGTAGGTAGAAGTATCAAGTCCCCCATACATTAAGTTAGTGTGAAGGTGGGGATGACCATAAGGGAAAAAATCACCTATGTGGTGATCATAGCAGAATGTTGGAGAATGTTACCATACTCTTGAGGAGTAAGGAATGTGTCAATGTTGTACAGGAAGTACTCCCCCAAAGTGAGACATTGAAAAAAACCTTCTAAGGGATTGGTAGTGGTATGTGGGTAGTGGAAATGGATGAATTATTGGGCAGAAAAGAAGAAGAAGCATTGGTTGGTTGAGAAGTAGATGGGTTAGCTATAGAGGCTATGGTTGTAGTGGGAATATAGGAGTTAGGTGTGGAAGAGGTAGCATCAATGTTGGTGGAAGGGGATGTGGGTGAAGGAGAGGTGGTTGTGGTGGAAGATGCCTTAACTGGTATAAGGACATCATTAGGTCTATATAACATGTTACAGGTTTTGAATGGTGAAGGGTCATCTGGAATGGTATAGTTATGTCCTTCATGTTCAAATTTTACACAATGATGTAAGGTTGAAGGAACATAACCCATGACGTGGATCCAAGGTTGGCCAAGCAACAAGTTGTACTGAAATTCCCCCTCTAAGAAATGTAGAATAATTCTGGAATGTTATGGGGGCCCAGGTGAATGTGGAGAATGATGGTGCCAAGTGTTAGAGTTATGACATCATTGAATGAACACAACATAATTAGATTACTATGCATGCAATTGGTGGGGATTCACATTTGGTTGTATGCATGGGAAGAGATAATGTTGATGCTGGCACCACCATCGATCATAAAGCGTCAAATGCGTATATTATCAATGTAGAAAGAGATGAATAGGGTGGGATAAGGATCATCTGATTGGAAAGGTACAATCTCGTCATCAGAGAAACTGAGAGTGGCTACTTGATGAGTGGTAGTGGGTATAGAGGAAGGTGATGAAGTGGTGAGAGATGCCACATGGTGAGGAGTGATCAAGGATGCCACAGGAGTTAGGTCATTAGGTAAAACCTCAATAGATTACAAAACTTCCATGGGGTCATGTCGGTGAGACTTAGAGGTTTGGACAAGGTCATATAATTAAATTTTGAGAGGAGATTGGTGTAATTGTTTGATCATTGTATGATGGGAGACCCCGTCAGAAATAGGGTATGTGGGTCCCTGAATGGTAATTATTGGTGTAGGTGTAGATGGTATATTGGGCACAAGATTGGTGGATGGGATAACTGCTTTCTCATTTCCTTTGTCTTTCTGGGTGTGAGTGGTAATGATAACCATATTTATATGGGGTGAGGGAGCATCCGAGTCATGATAAGTGTAACGATAAGATGTGAAATAGAATGATGAGGACATATACTGGTGTTGTGTAAAGAAGGCAACACATTGAAATTTGGGCGGTGGTTTAGCTAGCTCTCTTATGTGGACCATATTGATCTCAAATGTTGGAGGAGGATAAAATGGTTTTGGAGGTGGAGATGAAGGTTGCTGAATAGGTAAGGGATGAGGATGTGTGGTGATAGGTGAAGGTGGAACATGGTCCTCATCTAAAATATCATTGTCATCAAAGTTTTCTTCAGGAGGACATAATCTGAGTAGAATGATATTTAGAGCCTTACAATTTTCTACATCATGCCCTAACACATGATGATAGGCAATTTTTTATATCATCCAACGCTACTAGTTTAGGTTTGAGTGGGTCATAAGGTCTAAGTGGTGGCAATGTGATGACAAAGGTCTCTAAAAGGTTTGCTAAGATGTTGGCGTAAGACCCTGCCAATGGATCACAATGGGAGGTAAGTGTGGGTCAAGATGGAGGTGTGAGTGATTTTGGTGGGAGAGGCATCAAGAGGTGGGAAGTGGAATAGGTTTCACCATTAGTTTGTTAGGTTATTTTATTTTAGGTTTGGGTTGCACCTTCTTGGGTAAAGGTGTAGCAGATGAGCTAGTGATAGAAGGTGTTGTAGGTTTAACTACCTCTTTGGAGGGTAGTTGGTTTTTCAACTTTGGTTACACCTTCCTGGGTAAAGGTGAAGATGACATGCGTGATGTAGAAGGGAAGGTAGATGATAGAAGGGGATGGGTTAGCCAAGGTGATAACGGAGGTGTAGTGAAGGTTTTTGGAAGAGATAAGGTGGAGGGTATTGGTTGAAGAGTGGAGAATACCATAGGTAGGGACAAGGCTACTGAAAGTGGTATGACTATAGGTGGTAAATAGCTTACAGGTGATGGAAAAGGTGTTTGAAGTGTAGGTAAGTTAGGTGTAATAGAGGCTTGTGATGAGGGGATGGGATGCTATGTTTTTAGTTTACCTTGGGTAGGAGGTTGCTTGGCCAAGGTGGATGGGTGAGGTCCTAGGATAGATGGAAGTGGTGAAGGTGACAAAGGGGTAGTAGGTGAAACCAGTGTATGTGGCCTAGAAGGTTGGGTATTCCTTTTAGGTGGAGGTATGGTTTTTTCACAGGCTTGTGAGGACGAGGCTAAATATAATTTGATAGGAGGATGGACTAGGCTTGATGTAAGTATGACTCCCAATGTGGTGATGGTTCTAGATGTGGGGGAAGGTATAGGTACAGGTAGGTTCTTAGTCATAGGAACAAGTTTGATTGTTGGTAAAGGTTTAGGTGTAGGTGAGGGTGATGAAGAAGAGGCCATTATAACAGGCTTGGGCATGGTTGGTTAAGTTGTCTGAAATACCTTTGGATAAATCGTAGAGGTATCAACAGATGACATTTGCATTTGGGTTGAAAAAGGTAGCCGAAGGTGTCCCCAAAGCATGGAATTATCAACATAATCCAAGTGGTCAGCCAGGCATGAAAATGACATTGTTGTAGGAGGAGATGATGTTGAATTGGTGGTAATCCCTGTAAAAAATGTCTGTGAGATAGGGAACTGGTTGGCTTCAGACTCTGTGGGTAAGAGAGTCGAGAGAAAATCAATAGGGTCCTGGAAGGCTAATGGGGAATGGTCACCAATAGGCAGTGGCACTTTTAAAGGATCCCCTATGGGTAGGGGAGATGATGGGTAGGATGAGGTAGGTTCCTTTGTTGGTGGAGAGGAAGGTGAGCATGACTCTCCCATGGGTAAGAAAGTTAACATTGTAGGTTGTTCATTAGGTTGCGAGGTGAGTTGTGAAATGACATCGGAAGATATTGTGGAACTCCTCCATGGGTGAAGGGGGAGATGAAGGGGACTCCTCTATGGGTGAAGGAGTAGATGAAATAGGTTCCTCCATGGGTAAAGGTGCTCATGCAAGAATCTCCTTGATAGAGGGGATAGGAGGAAATTGAGGAAGGGTTGGTATGACTTTGAAAACAACATGAACTTCACAAACATTACTATCATTAGTCACAAGTTTGCTAGTTTGGTTAGATGACGGGGTGTGATTAGGAAATGACTTCTTGAAGATATGTAAGTTATGATTAGCAGGTGCATTTGGGTTGTCCAAGATGAGATCTCCATTATCTAACATTTCCTAGACAATGTTTTTTGAAGGTTATACAATTACCATCACTATGACCTTTAACAATGATGATAGTTGCAGTAATCATGTTCCTTGTACCATGTAGGCATAGGATGAGCGGGGGTCAAAACCAGTATGTGGTTTGATGGGTGGAAGAGAAATTTCTCCAGCTTTTAGAAGTTTTTCTAAAACTAGAATGAATAGGGCTCTCCTATGGGAGTGTATTTTCATTGCTCTCGCCTGAACTGGAAAGATTGAATAGGAGAAAGGTTGGAAGAAGGTTTTGATTGATTGGATGGGTGAGATGGGCCAAATTTTAAAACTACCACGTTGGCAGATATTTTGGATTTGGAATAATTTTTTTGGGGTTTAGAAGAGGAAGAGGCATCATTTGACTTGAAGGAAACCATTTTGTTATGTAATTGAATTTTCTTCTCTTCTACTACATGAATTTCATGTTTTCGTGCCATGGTGAATGCTTCATCAAATATACAGAAGGTTTGGACTTGGAGAGTTGGTGAGATGTGCTTGACACAAGCCCTAGTGAACAAATCTATAAGCTCAGTTTGAGGTAGTTGGAATGTAAGCTGGTTGATGAGGCTTCACCAATGAGTGACAAAATATGTGATAGATTCATCTTTGTATTGTCGTGTTGAGTACAAGTCGGTCATGGTGACCTTCTTGACGATATTGATTCAAAAAATGGTCCAGGAAGGCTTGAGCCACTTGGTTAAATGAGTAAATGGAATGTCTAGTTAAACCACTATACCAATCCAATGCAGGCCATGTCAAGGACATTGGGAATATCCGCAAGAGTAGAGTGTCATCATGAGCAGATTAGATAACACCCATGTTTGAAAGACCACAAGTGTTGTTGTGGGTCCTCTTTGTTGTTGAACCAGTTGAATTTGGTCATTTCCCAATGCGTAGGGTATGGAAAAATGGGAATAGATGGATGAATGGGATCATTGCATATTTTTTCATATGTCAAAGAGTTACGAGAGCTAGAAATTGATGCTTCCAATGTTTGCATCTTTTCCATCATCATTTTAATAAGGTCGTTGGTAGGTTGTGATGACTGGGCACCCCTTGTAGTATAAGGGGGTAGATGGTGAATGTATGATGAGGATGACATCCCAGTATATGGTGGTGTTGAGTATGAGAACTACGAGGGGGGAATAGATGCAGGTGGAAAATATCCCGAATAGGTGATAGACGAGATAGGTGGTTGTTGGTGATATGTGTAAGTAGGTGGGGTGGATGTAAGGACTTCTTGTAGTGATTAGAAGTAAAGACTACAGGATAGAGATGATGATGTTTTGGAATGGAGTATGAGTTGTTAACATCATGGGTGGTTGGGATGCAATAGGTATATACGAGGTGGTGGGTACAGAAAAGGCTATGCTCAAGGTGGCTAATGAAGGAATAGTTTATACCATGGGAGAAATTGATGTCAAATGTGTGACTGATGCCATAGGTGCAACTAGATATAGATGATGTGGGGTCAATTTGGGATACCACGGGTGGTAAAGTGGAAGAAGGTAATGCCTGAGCTAGTACTAGCTGACAAAAAAGTGGGGGCGAGGGCAGAGGGAATGGACATAGGCATGCCATATACAACTATCCTGATGAATCTCAAGTGGATGAATTGGTGAGATAATATTTTAAAGTAACGAGGTTTTTGTAAAGGAGTCTTGCGAACTCTTCCTCACCAGTAATGATGATAATGGGCTGAGTAGGATCCATAGGTGACATGATGGAAGGTGGTGATGGGCTAGGTGGGAGTGGCTGAAGGCTTGTATGGAATACAAGGGCGTTGGCTTGGCTACGAGTCAAAACCATGTGAGTTAGTGTAGACTTGGTAATTTGCTCTCTGTAAATGACATAGAAAAACATAAGGAAATGGAGAAAATATGTTTCGAGAGGTAAAAATGGTCGCTGTTTTAATTAAAAATTTAAAACACAGGGACCGATGATGGTGATAGAGGGTGACCGATGATAGTTAGGGTGACCAATACCGATTACTATGGAAAATCACATTTTTTGCAAATGAGGCAATAACTGATGAAAATGAAGTAAAACCTAGATTTGAAAGTGATTTCAAAGATCTAGAGGTATGATGATGTATATGAGAAAACCTAAGAAAGAATAGAAAAATATGATGATTGTTGTTTTGGTGAAATAACCCAAAAAAGTAGGAAATCGAAAATGGTTAGGTAAACCGATGATGGTCAAATGTAAATTGGTGATGTTCACTGGACCGACGCGGTCACTAGTGAAATTTGAAAAGATGGAAAAATTTGACTTTTGTGACTTAGATCAGATAAAATACCAACCCAGAAACCTGAGTATGGTAATGATGAACCCTGACACACTCAGAAACAATAAAAATACACCAACTATGATTGTGGAGTGTGAAAGGAAGAAAAGAAAATGGAGAAAATGACCTCGCAAATCAAAACACAAATCAAGAAAAACTAAGAAACACGAAATCCTATTGGTGAATTTTATGTTTTAGCTTATGCTATTTAGGAATGACTTGTGAATAGAATAGATTTTTTGGTTTGATAGAAGGTACCCTATGAAAATCCAAGAACTAAGGATGGTTTTAGGTAAAGTTTTGGTAGGGGTGGTCCTTTCTCTGAGATAATGATTGGACAGAGAAACCAGCTGGGCACCCACTATCAATCCTCTGATCATGTGATCATTGAAAACTTCTTCTAGGTAGGATGATGTTTAATAAGATGTGTAAATTATTTAAGTGGTTTGGTATAGAGAGTGTGCAAAGTGAACTATGATTGGATTAGTCAACCATTAGCTGGATATGACTTCCAACGTATAGGTTGCCCCTAAAATTAATGTGAGCTATAATGCAACAAATCAAAAATGAAATGCAAATGTTTTAAGCCCAAATCCACAATTACGTTCGATGTAGCAAAGGGAGAAAAGGAAGAGGAATGCTCTTTCACTAATGAAATGTAGTAGAAAGAAAAATATGATCTTTTTAAAGTAATAAAAGCCTGATTTCTTTTGGAAAATAGAAATAAGGAGAAGATTATAGAGAAGACAATTAATGTTAATAATTTTCAAAGGGAAATAAACACACAATTTTTAACTAGGAATGAACAAATGCAATAGAACCCCTGATGGGTTCCACCAGGCATGCCAAAATGCTTCACCGAATTCTTAGTATATTAATGAAACAGATAAGGGTAGAATGCCAAGGAGGAATACCTGTTGTAATGTTCTTTGAAGGTTGTGCGCATGAATCTGATTTCCTGATGCAATTTGATTGTGAGCTTCCTTTTTTTAGGAGAAACTACCTGAAATGAAAAACAAGACCACAAAACATAATTAATAACAAAAGGTTAGTGGATTTCCTAGCGTGAGCTAGATATAGGAAGTGTGATAATTCCTCAATGGTTTTTAATCCACTAATATATATAATTCAATATAAAGTAAATGAACATGCAAATAAAAGAATCTAACACTAGTGTTCTGATTTAGGTATCTCAAATTACTATCAATGTTAATTCAATTAGATGCTTTAATAATTAAACTGATGAAGGTCCCGAGTCAAGTAGCAGGCTAGGTAGGTGGTTTGGAGATCACTAGAAAGGTCTGGGTAAGACTTGGTGGAGTTTGGGTTGGTCTTGGATAACTAGGAAGCTTGTTGGTATGAGGTAATTTAATAAACACAAAGATCAACATCGGTCAGTGTGTGACTGATGAAGGTTTATGTATGAATGGTACCAGTTTAAGATGACCCAATATCGGTTCTTGTGGGAGTGGCCAAATGTCATAAACAAAGTATCTAGGCTCTCTCTGTGTCTACACAGAGAGTTTGGAAGGTATGTGGTGAGGTTATAGGTGGGGTATTAGGTTTTGGAAAGGTTTTGTGAGGTTTTTGGGGTGTTAAGGTTAGTTTAGTGAAAGTATGATAGGAGGCACAGTAATGATGTCGGTCTAGGTGACCGATGATCCGGTGAAGGGGAAACTGATGACGGTTAAGGTAACCAACATCGGTAGGGGAAATTTAGTGAAAGTTGATAAAAGGTGATTTTTGGCTTCTCTTTGATTGCACAGAGAGTGAAGGAGGGACTGGTTGGGTTCATAATAAAGTGAGAAAATCTCAAGAAGGGTATAAAGGATAGGTATGGAGAGCCAGAAGGTTGGGGTGGCTAGATAGGTAGGTGGGTAGGAAAGTGGGGATGGAAGAATGCAGGGAATAATTAGATCTAATAACAAAAAGATAAAAAACCTATTTAAGTACAAAAGTGATGTAAAATCAAACACACTTACTTGTATATGCAAGCTTGGTGGGTGAAGGATGGTGATGGTTGATTTGTGAAGAACTTGGTGGTCAGTTCCATGGATGTGCTTCCCTAGAGTTCTCCTGTGAATACCTATGCCTTTGGATCAGTCTCAAGTACTTGCTTGGGCCTCTGGCTGAATGTAGTCTATCGTCTTGATGTGGAGAAAACTCTAGTTTGTGCTTGATGTAGATAACTCTCTCCAAAACTCAAAGTGACCAACTTGGGAAAATGGTTGTAAAACTGTATAAATGGTGAACCATGATGACGGTCAAGGTGACCATGACGATCGGTTGTGGGTTAACCGACGTCGGTTAGGGTGGGAAATCCTAGGTTTACCAAAATATGCAGATCTTGGCTATTTTCTGATATGCTAATTTACTTGTTAGTTTGGGTCTCAAGTGATGGTTAGCGCTTAGATAAGATAGAGTATTGTTGTAGAAGGAAAATGGCTTTAACGTTAGGGTTAGTCTAAGTCCCAGTTGGTTAAGATAAGTAGAGGACTAAGTCTTAGTTAATTAATAGGCTAAGAATAAGTCCATGGTAAGCGAGGTGTCTAGGTGATGTGGCTGGGTGAGGTGTAAATTAACCTAATTAAAGTAATTAAATTAATAAATAATGTGAGGATGGAAATTAATTCAATTGTAAGTAATTAAATTAATATAAATGTGGGGTAAAGGGGTCATGGTTAGGTGAACATGTTATGTTAACTGATTGCAAAGGAACTAAGGGGAGTGTGACCCACATTTGGTATCTACAATACAACACATTGGAAGATGGCTGCAATGGAGGTCTGCCCATCTAAACCCATGCATCTAAGATAAGTACATTCACTTTCACACCTATGTCAATCACAATATTTCTCAAAATACATCCATCCGCATCAGTATTCAATGTGATCTCCTTGTCATAATCTAAGCTATGGGGAGGGAGATTAGCATACAAAATTTCTAATCCATTCTCAATACCAGCGTGTGGAGTGTTCCCTTTCAACCAACTCACTAGTAATGGAATAATGTTCTCCTGATGCAACATCTTGCATACTTCCTTTAGATGATAAAAATCCAACTAGAAATTCTCAACTAGATTCTATTCCAACTTCCATGACTGTTTCTTTAAACATTGTATTTCATCGTGTGGATTTGTAAACACCTACATGGTTTCCTAATAAACCTCCTTCAGATGTGTAGGGTCTAGATATTTTGCATGTAAAACCTCCTCTTTAGTGATGGTAGTATTTTTTTTCAACATTTCTCTATCGCACGCAGCCTCAACACGTGTAGTAATCTCACAAGTACTACCTCAAGATCCGGTGCTAACTTTGGAATCCATTAGTTTTCCATGACGTGCTGTATTCTTACCATCCTTACGCCATTGTTCTCTTATTTGTGCTTCTTGATTAGATGTTCATATAAGTCCATGAAATCTTCATAGTTATGATTCTTTTCACAAAAAGAAAAACTAATGTTTTAAGGACATTCATGCCTGTAATGGTTAGGGGATCCGCATGTATAACATGTTCCATGAGGAAACTCACTTTGTCCATCACCGCTACCTCCACCTCTGAATCCATCACAGTATTCTTGAATTCTACTATGGCCTCCCTTAAAGCACCCATCATTTTGATCATAACACCCTTGAGTGTGATCATCATCATATTTATCACCTTTATTCTTAGAGTTATTCAAAACTCCCATCTGTTGTACACAAATATCAATGACATCATGGATCTGATCAATCAACCTATAATCTCCAATATTTTGAGTCATGGACCAGAAAATTTTACAGTAGTAGGACATGTTCTTTCTTATCACACGTTGCAATAATGGACATTGAATTAAATCATGGTCCAAATGAAATATCTCATAATCCAATAGCAAGTAGCGCACTGATCTACGAGGATAACTATCCTTAGTATGCCCCTCTACTTCACAATCTGTGTACTAAATTCCAATGTATGTCTTATTGTTGTCCCCTCAATTCCCCCCCTTTTTTTGAAATCCAATTTCATGAAAATTGAAGTCTTTCCATGGAGGAATTCGTGTTTTGAGCGCCTCAAGTGCTTGTTTTGACCCCCCACGAAATTTTATGCATTTCCTCAGTCTCCAACCATTATAATGTTCTATATATTTCACATGGATGGGATGGGGTTTATGATATTATTTTATGCATTTGAAGGACATAGAAACTTGAATTCTTCACATATTAAATTTGTGTAGAAAGAAAACCTTCATTAGGTGTAAAAATGGTGTTTTCCTGTTCTCTAAAATTTTCTACATTCTTTTCCCTGTCAAATTATTTCTTAGAAGGTGAAGCTACACATTTTATTCTCATTGGATGCAGCCGGATGGGTTCCTTTTAAACTTATCACTTTTGGTGATTTTAGAAAAATGTCAAATTTTCCTTGCATCCCCGCGGGTCCCTGATTGGCTGGAGCAATTTTTGCAAAAGTTAGGGGTGATGGATTCATTTTATTCTCAAAGGCATTATGGTGAAAGGGAAAAAAGTTCTAAAATGACTCGTGACCTTGCTCATTCGAAGGGATAAATTCTGAGTTGAATTCCATAGTGAATCAGAAAGGGACACATGGCCTACGTTGAAAAGTCAACAGCAGGGGCATGGACTTTTGGGGGAAAAGTTACAATTTTCCCCTTTTCAAAATAAATAAATTATAAAAGTGAAACACATCCCCATAACCAATTAGGTGATGCTATGTGTTGAAGAATGAAATCGGGATAGCAGGCCAGTGGAGGAAAATGAGAATTTGAGCCGCGACCCCATTTCCAATTAGGGTATGCCACATGTTCATGTTAAAAAATCATAGCAGACCAGTGGAGGAAAATGAGAATTTGAGTCGTGACCCCATTTCAAATTAGGGTGTGCCACGTGTCTGACCTTTGGCGGGGATGCAGAGGGGCGGAGAAAAATGAGAAATTACACTTTTTCTCCCAAATGTCTTAAAACATTGATTTTTTTCCCCAGGTCCATCATTTCTTAGATTTTGCCATGCGTAAGATCCAATTTCAAAAATGACAAAGGGAAAGAGTGGCCAAAACACACTCATCTAGTTTTTTACGCCATTAACAAATGAGAGCTCCAAAGAATACAAATGTGAACCATTCTTCATTCTTCTCTCTCTGTTTCCTTGTTGTTTATTCATGAGATGCATTTTTGGTTTGTTGTGGAGCCAAATCGATAATTTTAAAGAGATGTAAAGTTTTATTATTAGAAAACAAAGTTTATCAGGCATACGCAATAAAAAAGGGGGAAAACTTACCAGTAAGCACTTGAGTGCTATGAAAGTGGTTAAAAGGTGGAAATGGTAGGACAACATGAAGAAGAAAATCATGAGATGCCCCATGAAAAAGTAATCATGCTTGAACTAATGAAATATTATCCTTTTTGAACCTCTGTTTTTCATGAGTGCGTTTGTTTCATGTCACTTTCAAAAAAATGGATCTACAACAAACATTATTCCTTTTGGATATTCTTTTCTTGGGGACAAAGTATGGATGTACACAAATTGTTATAAGAACATGTTTTGGCCATGGAAAATGGGATTCTGGTTTTCTGGGAATGTTGTAAATTTGGAAGTAATTTAATACAGAAGATTTCTTTCTCATTTCCTCTGTTATATATATATCTCTCTCTCCTTGCTAGATTTAATGGATAATTTTTCTTTGCATTCAAAAGAAACTTTGTGTTCTTGTCTGTGTAATCTTTATAACTTTGTGTTTGTAGATTCGCATTGGTGACAAAGTGATTGATCTTTTCCCTATATTTTCTTGGTTTAATGTAAGGATATATTCTACTACCTATATCTCCTAAAAACATTGTTGTTTACTTCCTTCTTCATATCTCTACTATTCCAATCCTTTATATTGATAATCTTGTAAGTATGAAAACATTCCAAAATATTAGGGTCCAAACATTGAGAGTTGTATATTTGTACATTTGTTTTTCCTTCTTTCAATAAAGGAACTTCTCCCATTAAAGAGGAAGGACATGTTTGTCCACTGACTGTGGTTTCTAGCCATGTTCCATTCTGAAACCCAACACTTATGTGCTATATTGGCTGATAGTTTCTCCAGCTACTTTGCCATAGATGAAATCTTAGCTTTTAGGAATGGGCTCACTTCTAGCCATGTTCTATTATGAAACCCAATATTTTTGGTGACTCCGCTGGGGAATTCATTGCAAATGGATTCTAGTTTTTTAATAAAAACTTCTTAATCACCTTTGATCTAGTGACTCCAAGATACATTCAGTGTAAAAGAATCCTTGGGGAAGAGGACCCTCATTTCCAACTTCTAGATCATCAAGGTTTCTCTCTCCCTTCATCAAGAAAAATAAGAGGAACAATATCTATAAGCACTACTCCTACTAAAGACAAAACTTCTGGGAGTGACATCCCTCAAGATCAAATCAGTCATAATTTACATGCATTGATTCTCACTGGTGTTTCAGTTCCTCTCTAAACAATATTTCCAAGGATGGCAACTCCTCTACCTTGGGGCCAAAGGGTTGGGCCTCTTGCTCTTCCCCAACTATTGCATGAATTTCCTAGAGGAAATAGAAAGAATTTCCCTAAATCTAGATGAGCATATTGTAGCATTCATTAGTACTTGTGGTTTTCTTAGAGTTGAACATGAGGATATCTATGTTATAATTTTTGTAGAGACATTGTAAGATAATGCTACTGATTGGTTTTATCATCTCCATGCTGGATCCATCAGTAATTGGAACACCATGACGACCTAGTTTGAGTAGCATTTCAAAATTGCTGAGGATGTACATGTCATCTTGGCCTAGATTTCTCAAATCAAAAAAGAGTCACATGATCCCATGAGGGAATTTATGGCTAAATTGAACAGGATGGTTAACAAGATCCCACAAAACACATGCCCTATAGATTAGATTCAGAAATGTTTCTTCCTTAATGCCCAACTGCCTAAAGTGAGCTATGCACTTAGAAGAGCTAATCTTGCCACGGTAGATGCTGATCAGATATTTTCTATCAGTGTTGAAGATGATCTGATCATGTATGGAAAGTTAAGGAGAGAATCATTCAAATCCAAAGAATCTCCTTCTTCCACATCATCTCCTAGAGCTAATGCAGATCAATTGGTATAGAAACTTGCTAATGATATCATTTCTGTCAAGAAGCAATTAGCCCAACATGCTCCTTATCAAGATGTTCCTAGGAATAACTTTCATCTTAGGAATCGGTTGCCCTCTCCTCATACCAGATTGGAAATTAAAGGCCCACCTGTTAAATTTACAGTCAATGTAATGTGTGAAGTGCTGGAGCCTGATGACGAGGAGGAGAATGAAATCTGTGAAGAACATGAAGAGGAAGTTGATGAAGAATTATAAGATTTGAGTGGATATCATGTAGATTTTCTCACCACTGAAGGTATAGATGAAGAGGATGATTATGAAGAAAGAGTTTCATAAATGAACAATGAATCATATACTGTCATGACTCGTGAGAAAGTCAACAAGAAGAAGCAAGTGGTGTAGCCTGCTAAAAGATCGAAGGAACCACCTACATCCATTTCAGTGATTTTAAGGAGAGGATCTCCTATTCCAATTTCTTCCACACCCAAGGTAGGTTATGTTGTTCCTTCCTCCTCTGTTTCCACTCCTAAAAATTCTTTCCCTTCAAATTATAGAGTTGATAAGTCAAAAATTTCATCTACTCCTATCAATGATGCTCCATCTACCTCTGGTTCTTTTGACATGATTGACCATCTTAAGAAAAATAAGATCCATATCTTAGAATCCAAATTCTACCAAACCCATCTCAAGGAATTTGCTGAGATGGTAGAATTTGTAAATTCCAAATCCAAGCCTTCATCCCCTAGTTATAAAGGTCTCTTGCCACTCCTTCTCCTTCATCTCAACCAAGCTTTGTGTCAGCAGTCACTTCATCTGATGAGAATATCAAACCATTTTATGCCACTCTCCTGATAGCTGGCCACAAACTCAAAAATTATGTTATCGATTCTTGTGCTTCAGATAATGTGATGCCTGCTAAGGTAGCTCATGCCCTAGGCTTAACCCTAACCCACACTTTTGGTTCATGTTACTCAATGGAAAGTAGAGAAGTGCCATTGCTTGGAAGGATCAAGGATGCACAAGTAGCCTTTGCTGCTTTGCTAGAGAAGAGAGTTTTAGCCACCATTTTGGTAGCTGATATTCCCCCTTCCTACTACATGATGCTGAGTAGAAATTTTTACAAATATGTTAGAGGAGAAATCATGATGGATTGGTCACATGCTCTTATTCCAGTGAATGGGAAAATGAAGAAGCTACTGCATGAGAAACAAACTGAATATATCATGCAAAAAATAAATGACCCAAAGGCATAAATACTTTATGAGGACATTGGTAATGGTAACTACATGATCATGACACAAGATGAGGCTAACCATCCAAAGGAAGTGCTTCTTGATCCTAATGGCATTTGGATTTTGGAATTTGATGGGAGCTCCTCCTCAGCTAGTTCTGGAGCTCGTGTGGTGCTTATTTCTCCTGAAGGGAAAATTCATCCTTTCTCCTTCAAGTTCCAATTCAAAAAATAATAATAACACAAATGAGTATGAGGCTCTCATCCTCAGTTTAAACATGGAAAAAGATATGGGAATCAAGAATCTCCTTGCTCGTGGATATGTAGAGCTGATTGTAAAACAGGTCAGAGATATCTTTCAAGTGAAGAATAGAAGGTTGAAACATTACAGGAATTTGGTTTGGGATTCCATTGAGTTCCTTGATGCCTTTTCCATTGAAGACATGCCAAGGGAAAGAAACACCAGGGATGATTCCTTAGTTGTCTCGGGGTCTCTATTGATCCCTCATCTAGATTTCTCCCAAGATAAATTCACCATTGAGATGATTTTTAGGCCTAGTGTTCCTGACAATGCAAATAATTGGTAGGTCTTTAATAATGATAAAAACTTGCTTTCCTTCCTTGATATCAGAGATAATTTTGACCAGCTATACTTTGAAGGAAGTGGAAATCCACCTAAAGAGTGTGTGCCCCCAAATTAAGAAGATAACAAAGAAGAAATGGATCATGATGGCTGCATAAAACTGAAAGGTTATAAGATACCTAAAGGGCTGGTAAGTTTGTAAGAATTATTTCATAAACATGATAGGTACATCAATTCCAAAACTTCTAAAGGAGCTCAACAGTATGTTGACTATGAAAAGATAAACATTGGGAGTCTTAATGGACCCATACTGGTAAAAATTGGAAAGTGCTGCACAAAAGAGGAGAGGGAGAAAGCAATGAATTTCTTGAAAAGGTATGCTGATGTTCTTACATATTATTATGATGATCTCAAGGATTTTTAGCCAAAAGAGATGCAACATTTCATTCCTCTAAAACCTGAGATCAAGCCCTTTTGGAAAAAGTAGAGGTAATATAACCCTAAAATTTTTGATACAATCTTTCAAGAGATCCAAAATTTATTGAAGGCTAAGATCATTTTCCCCATTCATCATTCAACATGGATTGCTAATATTGTGCATGTCAGGAAGAATAATGGTGAGATTTGGATTTGTGTTGATTTTAGGAATTTGAATCAAGCCTCTTTGAAGGATAATTATCCTCTCCCCGTAATGGATCAAGTGTTGCAGGATGTTATAGGTTTAGAAATATTGTCCATCCTTGATGGATTCTCAGGATATAATCAAGTAGAAGTAAGTGCTGCAGATCAGCATAAAGACTACCTTTACCACTCCTTGGGGCACCTTTACTTACAGGAGAATGCCTTTTGGCCTCATCAATGCTGGTGCCACTTTTCAGAGGGCAATGGACCCGGCCTTTGGTAGTATCAAGGGAAAATGCATAGTTATATACCTTGATGATTTGACTGTCTTTTCAAAAACCCGAGCTGATCATTTCCAACACTTTGAAACTATCCTCCAAAAGTTTAGAGAGCATGGAATCTCCTTGAATCCCAAGAAATATATCTTTTGTGTCACTGAGAGAAAATTATTGGGACACATTGTCTCTAAGGAGGGAATCAAGATTGATCCAGAAAGAGTCCAGGTAATTCAGTAGATCCCTCTCCCCACAAGCAAGGAGGGTTTGCAATCTTTCTTTGGAAAGATCAAATTCTTAAGAAGACTCATACCTAATTTTACTAAAATTACTTTGAACATAGCCAACATGATGAAAGGGAAGCAAAATTTTGGTTGGTCCTTTAAAGGAAAGGTTGCATTTGAAGACATCAAGAGAGCTATAGCAAAGACTCCAATCTTGGCATGCCCTGATTATAACAAATACTTCATTATCTATTGATATGCTATTGAAAGTACTCTAGTTGCTATGTTAACCCAGGAGAATGTTGAATGTCATGAACTCCCCATAGCATTCATGAGTTATATTTTGAAAGCCCATGAGCTGAAGTACACCATGATGGAGAAACATGCTTTTGTAGTGGTCAAAGCTATGAAGTAGTTTCTTTTTTACATCCTTAACTCTCATTCTATTGTTCTTATGCCTGATACAACTATTAAATCCATTCTTACAAAACAAGAATTTGGAACCAAGAGAGGAAATTTGGTAGCCAAAGTTTAGGAGTATGATCTTGACATCAAACCCACCAAGCTAGTTCAAGGAAAGGGCTTATGTGAACTCATTACTGAAGGAGCTGATGCCAAATTGTCCAAGGAGGAAGTTGATATCCCTGTTGTTCTTTTCCTCGACTCAACTGACGAATGGTATGCTAGCATTGCACACTTTCTTACTTATGGAGAATTTCCATCCCATTTGAGTGCCAAGGATAAGAGAACCATCAAATTAAGGTCTGCACAATATGTTTTGTGGGAAAATGCATTGTTCAAATGAGGCATAGATGGAAGGTTTTTGAAATGTGTTGAAAAAGAGCAGCAAAAGAAATTGTTCTCATCCTTTCATGACCAGGCCTGTGGAGGTCATTTCTCTTCTGCTACCACAGCCCAAAAAATCCTCCTTGTTGGATATTATTGGCATACCTTGTTCAAAGATGCATCAAAGTGGGTAGGAAAGTGTGAAGCATGCCAAACCTTTGTTGGAAGACCCAAATTGGATGCTTTACCTCTCAAACTAGTGGTGATTGAGGAAAATTTCCAACAATGGGGTTTGGACTTCATTGGGACACTCAATCCACCTTCAAGTGTAGGGCATACTCATGTTTTGATTGTCATTGATTATTTCACCAAGTGGGTGGAAGCAATTCCAATTAAAAGTACTACTTCTGAAGTAGTATGCAACTTCATCAAGGAGCACATCTTAATAAGGTTTGGGATACCAAACAAGATTGTCACTGACAATGCTTCTAATTTTTCTTCTACTGAGATGATGGATTTCTACTATGGCTATGACATTTCCATTACCACTCTTCAGATTAAAATCCCCAAGGGAATGTGCAAGTAGAATCAACTAACAAAAACTTGGTCACCATTGTTCGGAAGCTTGTTAATGACTCTTAGAGGAATTGGCATAAGAAACTATATGATGCTTTATGGGTAGATAGGATTACACCTAAAAGAGCCATTGGAATGTCTCCTTTTCAAGTGGTATATGGAGTTGAAGCTCAACAGCAAGTGACATTGGAACTGTCTGCCTTACATTTGATGAAGGCCATTGAGGATGCCATCTTTACCAATTCATTGGACAAAAGAATTATGTACCTCTAGAAGTTGAATGAACACAGATTACAAGTGTTTGATAGAATATCAACTCATCAACTCAAGGTAAAAGCTCTGTTTGACAAAAAGGCTAAACCCAGAACTTTTCAAGTGGGAGATAATGTTCTTCTTTAGGAAAAAAGACATGAACCTTGAGGAAGCCATGGTAAATTTGATTCCCTTTGGCTTGGTCCTTTTAAAATTAGGTATTTTTCTGGTGAGAACTCTTTTTACCTGGATTACATGGATGGTTCTCCTCTCCCACTTCCTTATAGTGGGAAAATTTTGAAGTTGTTCAAAACCTAGGAGTTTTGGCGGTCCCTCTGTACATTTTGTATAGAATTTTGTTTCTAGTTTTTCTTATTTTTGCTTGTTTCCTTGTGTGCATTGTCTTCTATGTTGATATTGCTTTTTGAATCCATTGCCCAATGGGTAAGGAACTAATTTGTTCATCCCTAGAATTCTCTATGGTTCTTGATTTTACATCTTTCCTCTACCAAATCATCCCTAGAAGGAGCTAGCTGTTGTCCCCTCAATTTCACCCCCTTTTTTTGAAATCCTATTTCATGAAAATTGAAGTCTTGGCATGGAGGAGTTCATGTTTCGAGCCCCTCAAGCGTTCGTTTTGACCCCCCATGACATTTTATGCATTTCCTCAGTCTGCGGCCATTATAATGTTCTATCTATTTTGCATGGATGGGAGGGGGTTTATGATATTATTTTATGCATTTGAAGGATGTGGAAACTTGCATTCTTCACATATTAACTTTGTGTAGAAAGAAAACCTTCATCGGGTGCAAAAATGGTGTTTTCTTGTTCTCTAAAATTTTCTATGTTCTTTTCCCCGTCAAATTATTTCTCAGAAGGTGAAGATACGTGTTTTCTTCTCATTGGATGTGGCTGGATGGGTTCCTTTTGAACTTATCACTTTTGGTGATTTTGGAAAAAATGTCAGATTTTCCCTACATCCCCGTGGGTCCCTGATTGGCTAGAGAAATTTTGGTAAAAGTTTAGGGTGATGGATCCATTTTATTCTCAAAGGCATTATGGTGAAAAGGAAAAAAGTTCTAAAATGACTCGTGACCTTGCTCATTCAAAGGGATAAATTCTGAGTTGAATCCCATAGTGAATCATAAAGGGACACGTGGCCTACGTTGAAAAGTCAACAACAGAGGCATGGAATTTTGGGGGAAAATTTGCAATTTTCCCCTTTTCAAAATAAATAAATTATAAAAGTGAAGCACATCCCCATAACTGATTGGGTGATGCCATGTGTTGAAAAATAAAATCAAGACAACAGGCCAGTGGAGGAAAATTTGAGCCATGACCCCATTTCTAATCAGAGTATGCCATGCGTTCATGTTAAAAAATCATAGCATGCCAACGGAGGAAAATGAGAATTTGAGCTGTAACCCCATTACCAATTAGGTTTTGCCACATGTATGACCTTTGGCGGGGATGCGGAGGGGTGGAGAAAAATGAGAAATTGCACTTTTTCTCCCAAATGTCTTAAAACGTGGATTTTTTTCCCCAGGTTCGTTGTTGCTTGGAGATTTCCATGCGTAGGATCCAATTTCAAAGTTGACAAAGGGAAAGAGTGGCCAAAATGCACTCATCTAGTTTTTGACGCTATTAATGAACCAGAGCTCTAAAAAATACAAATGTGAAACATTCTTCGTTATTCTCTCTCTGTTTCCTTGTCATTTATTCATGAGATGCATTTTTGGTTTGTTGTGGATCCAAATCAACAAGTTTAAATAGATGTAAAGTTTGATTATTAGAAAGTAGAGTTTATTAGGCATACATAATAAAAAGGGGGAAAACTTACCAGTAAGAACTTGAGTGCTATGAAAGTGGTTAAAAGGTGGAAATGGCAGGACCACATGAAGAATAAAATCATGAGATGCCCATGCAAAAGTAATCATGCTCGAACTAATGAAATATTATCCTTTTTGAACCTCTGGTTTTCATGAGTGCATTTGTTTCATGTCACTTTCCAAAAAATGGATCTACAACAAAAATTATTCCTTTTGGATATTCTTTTCTTGGGGAAAAAGTATGGATGTACACGAATTGTTATAAGAACATGTTTTGGCCATAGAAAAAGGGATTCTAGTTTTCTGGGAACATTATAAATTTTGAAGTAATTTAATACAAAAGCTTTCTTTCTCATTTCCTTTATTATATATATCTCTCTCTCCTTGCTAGATTTAATGGATAATTTGTCTTTTCATTCAAAAGAAACTTTGTGTTCTTGTCTGTGTAATATTTAGAACTTTGTGTCTACAAATTCACATTGGTGACAAAGTGATTGATCTTTTTCCTATATTTTCTTGGTTCAATGTGAGTAAGGATATATTCTGCTACCTATATCTCCTGAAAAAATTGTTGTTTTCTTCCTTCTTCATCTCTCTACTCTTCCAATACTTTGTATTGATAATCTTTTAAGTATGAAAACATTCCAGAATATCAGGGTCCAAACATTGAGAGTTGCATATTTGTACATTTTTTTTTCCTTCTTTCAATAAGGGAACTTCTCCCATTAAAGAGGAGGGACATGTTTGTCCCCTAAATGTGGTTTCTAGCCTTGTTCCATTCTGAAACCCAACACTTATGTGCTGTATTAGTTGATAGTTTCTCTAACTACTTTGCCATAGATGAAATATTAGCTTTCAAGAATGGGATCACTTTAGTGTCTATACTCCCAATTTCCTTGGTGTGAAAATATTCTTCAAGTGCTTCGCGTGGGCCCATCTATGTATTATATGAGAGTGCCCTCCTAAAAGGTGTATTCAAGCCTCCAAAAAACCACTGTATATGATGGCTTGCATGGATATCATAAGAAAGTTTAGAAAAAAGTGTTTTAAAATGAGCATCATATTCCTTAACACTCTCAGTAGTGCCCTACTTGATATCCTTGAGCTTGATTATAATTTTATGCTTGAACTCAGGGATATAAAATTACTTAATGAAAGCATCCCATAACGATGTATAATCCACACAATTTTGGTTAGTGTCAAAATTTCTATACCGACTATGCATGTGTCCCTATAACATAGTTACAAACCAACTTGCATTGCGCTCAGAGGCCATAATTATTTTCATGCGCTAGAGTATCTCACACATATGTAAATTCTCAACAACATCTTCTATTCCCCTATAATTTGGGAGGAAAAGTGACATATCCATTTAAATATTCTAGGGCTGGTGAGGACCATGCCTACTAGATCTAAAACCTCATGTGTTACCTTTGCCCCTAGATCCACTAGCTCTGCCAAATCCTAAGCCACATGTTCCTCCTGATCCTCCACTTGTAATAGGATTGAACCATAGGATACACTTCCCTGCATCCATATAGTGGTGCTAAACTGAACTCATACAGTATGCAAAATTGTGTTACTCCTCGATCTAAGTTTAAAGTTCTACGCACCTATATTTTGTGCCGATAACGCATATGAAAAAGTTCCTCTAACCGGTTCTCAAAATAATAGGGAATATGTTTACCCAAACATACATGTACTTTCTATTTGATTCACTCCTGAACTTGCTAATAAGTCAACTCTATCTCTTGTTGCTCTAATGCCCAAACTAGCTTTCTGACCACTGGCTATACTAGAAATTAGAAAACCAAGTGTACGGGCTAGGTTGTTAGGTTGATTCAGATGTGTGCCCGCGGCCCGAGTTATCTCAATTGGCACATTCTCATAAGAGGCTGACGAGGGTTCCCTTTCATGCTTTCCCAAATTGGGTAGTTCCAAATGATATGGATTCATATCCTCTACGTGATCTCCAAATCCTTCATGGGCCATCTCTCTCCTCAACGCCATCCATTCTACAATCTTACGCTTCTTCTCTAAATACCTCTTGTGAGCCTCATTGAGCTTAAGACACCTTTCTTATCTTTACCTCTCGGCTGCTAGGTCTACCATCCTTCACCACACCTGCTCATACCCCCAGGTGTGGTGGGGTTTAAATAGCCATAAGATCTTCCAAATTCAATGTTATCATCAAGATCTTGATCGCCAGAGGAATTCCATAGAGATATGCTCCCATGTAATAACGTAAAAATTTAAACTCAGCTACCTCTGGGAAAGAATAGGTGGAGATTGAGTAGTCTAAAATATAACTATTCAGAACACCATGGAACCAAGTATCCAAAACACGCATCTAAATCTGATTAGCATCATAAAGGGCCTAGAATTCTTCCTGTGTCCAAAAAAGTGTGAAAAACCTGTAATTCCTTTTAGACGTGTAAGAAAATGGGTACTCATATAGCTCTATTGGAAATATAGAAAAGAATCTCTCATATAAGGAGTCATACAGATTCTACTCTACCCATGCGTGCGCTTCAAACTCAGATCTAATGTTGAACCTCCAAGTGTACTCTTCTTACAGATATACTATCCACTCCTCAACATTTTCCAAGGTCAACCGGTATGTCTTCATCATGCAACATCCTGAAAACATCTAAAAAAGAGGTATCGATAATGGAACTAATGATGCAGCCTAGAATTTACTATGAATAACCTAGGAACATTAGCACATCACTCAACCTGAGCTGAGTGCTCACCTGAAACACACAAAGGCACCAGGTTCCTCTTTAGAGTTGCTTGTATATAAAGTTAGCATGATGGTGCATATAAGTATCTAGATTCATTACCAATAGTAAACAACACATAGTATATAAACCAGATCTAGTTATTAGAATATATATAAGATGAGCTAAACAATGACTATAACAAGATTTACCATGTAATAATTAGTTTCAATCATTTTCAACACCATTATCCAGCCAATATGAACCATTATATTAAATACTATAAAACAAAAAGGCTTCTTACATTTCATAAATATCTCCATGAGTCATGCGCGTAACAAAAGTAACAACATAACTCTACCATAGTTTCACACACTAACCTGTGCAAATTAATACATACATACATACATACATACATACATATATATAGGGGTGGGGAATTTCCCTTCACCGCCCATGTACTTCTCAAAATAGGTCACATGCTAATCGTAGCCATGCGCCTTTAAAATAGGATGCAAAACATCCATGTCCTCTAAAAATAGACTTCATATAGTTAACTCATAGTAGAAATCCTATTATTACCCTAAACTATGTATGGTGCTTAGTTTTTGCTTGTTTCCAAAATACCATTGCATGGAGTGCAAGTCTTCATGCCTTTGTGTGCTCAACATGCTGACTCCAAAATAGCCTTTATCCACAAAACAAATAAGTCATGATCCTAGGTGCTTCAGATATAGTGTAGCGCCATGTGCTCTTCTAGCACCCTACATTCACACACCCAATACTTAGGTCATTTTTGGTCCGTTCAATATCAAATACATAGTGTAAAGCATTATACATGATCTATGCACTTCATAAGTTCAGATAGTACTTACTGGCCTCACAATTTATCTTTTATACAAATCATATGACATTGAAGTACTTGGTCAACAAACTAGTCTTACAGTGGCACATCTACTGATGGATACTTCTCTTTCAGGAATTTGACTTCACAGTAATAATGAAACTAGGAAAGAGAATCTTGGGACCCGATCAATTGTCAAGGATAAAGACTAGAGAGGATGCATAAAGTATTGAAGATAATATGCATGATGTATAATTTATATTGAATCGCGAGCCCACTAATTTGGAAGATATTACAATATTTTTATGCACTAGACTTATGTCAAAAGGAATGAAAACACTGGAAAATAAGAAACTTACTATTCAAGACATGCCATATCAACACATTAGAGGAGACATGTACAAATTGGGGTGAGATGAGGTCTTTCATAGATGTGTTCTGGAGTATGAGCACACAACTATTATTGAGGAAGTGCAGGGAAGAATTGTTTGAGGACACTATTCAAGGGATGTAACTATGCGTAAGATCATTTTAGTAGGTCTATAGTGGGAGACATTGTACAAAGACACTAAGGCTTAGGTTAAAGCATGTGATAAGTGCCAGAAACTTGGAAAACCTAGAAATAGAGATGAAATGCCATTGAGGCCTATAACAAGTGAAAAACCTTTTGAAAAATGGGCAATTGATTTTGTAGGACCTATTACACTACCCACGCATAGGATAAGGGAACACTACATCATCATGTGTACTAATTATTTGACAAGGTGGGAAGAGTATGTGGCTACAAAAGGTTTCACAATAGAAACAACAGTGAGGTTCCTTCAGAAAAAAATCATCAACATGTATGGATGTCCATTAAGGCTAACAAGTGATAGAGGAACTCATTTTTAAATGAGACCATTCAAATTCTACTAGCATAATTTATGGTGGCATACCATAAGATTATCCCTTATCACCCTCAAGATAATGACACTTTTGAATATTTCAACAAGATCTTGGGACAAACACTAACAAAGATATGTGATGTTGGAAGAAATGATTTGGATGATAAGGTATTAGTCATGCTTTAGGCATATAGAACAACCTATAAATGGTTGAATAAGGCCACACCCTTTCAATTGGTGTTTGGTTCGGAAGCTATATTACTGGTGGAATTTATGTTACCCTCCCTACATATTACACGTGTAGGAGAATTGGATGATGAATAGGAAGTTAATGAGCACATCGAAAAATTGATTCAATTGTATGAGCAACACACCATTGTGCATTAGATTCAGAAGATAGAGAAGGCACGAAAGAAGGATTGACATGATATGCACATTACAAACAAGTCCTTAGATGTGGGAAATATGGTCCTTTTGCATGACTCCAAGTTTTTTCATGCCATCCTCAGAAGTTGAAAGTCCATTGGTTGGGACAATTTGTAATAATCAAGATACTAGAATCAGGCACATATAAATTGTAAGCACTGGATGACACCATGTTGCCTTGTTACTTCAATGGGAGTAAGCTGAACCCATACTATAAATAAGATCTCTTTGTGTTTTTAATAATGTAGTATTTCCACTTATATTAGATTTCCCTTTCATGATTTGTTTTGGTATTGTTTTTTTAATAAGAGCATTCACACACAGGAGCTGATTACTATATGTTAAGTTGATGTACAGAGGACCGTGTATACTTTTAGTGTGGGGTGAAACAGGTTTGAGTACTTGTAAAAAATACTATAAAATGATGGTACATTATGGAGTTAGTTTGGGAGTGCATGAGATAGGTGTATGTTTGAGGAGTATGTTGGCATGTGCGAAGGTATGGTGCTTGATGGATATTATTTTGGTATGTGAGAAAGAAAAGGAGAGTGTTGCAGGTGCTTAGGGATGATGGTGCTCGAAAGGAATTTTTGAGATGTTAAAAAACCACATAGAGGGCTAATTAGTGTAACATGAGGGAGGTAGTAATAGGATAAAATATTGGCGTGTGGTGCAGAGGAAGATGGATCACATGATAGGAAATTATGTGCAAGTATGTATGCAACATGGAATGTAGTGGCACACTAGAAGGTTACGAATATTGTGCACGGAAGAAAGTAGGAAAAAGATGGGAAAAATCAAAAAGTAAATTTAAAGATTGAGTGGTTGTAGGCAAGGAACAATTAATGTGATAAAAAATTGGAAAAATATAAAAGGGCATGGGTGGAGTTCATTATTACCTTGTATATTGAAGAGTTTGAGAGATTGAAGAGTAAATAAGTGTGAATTTTGTGTGTGAGTGTGAAGAGCTTGTACGAAGGAGATCCGAGTTGAACCAGAGTAGATTTGAGTGTTAGAACGCCATTGGTGGAAGTAGAAGCATGGAAGAAAGGCAATCGAAAAGGGTATTTAGAAGCGAAGAATCAAGCTAGGGTTTACAAAAGGGTAAGTTCATAGAATTTGAATTAGGGCACGATAGTAAAGATAGGGCACCATATTCAGAAGGATAAAAGATGGGTTTGGAGAAAGTGAAAAGGGTAATTGAATATTTGAACACTCAGTGTATACATACAAGCATTTGGGTAAGTTATTCAGCACCTAGGGTATGAGAAATATGTGAGTTTGTAATGGCACTAAAGAAAGCAACCGCCTTTACATAATCACCCAAGGGAAAGGGTAAGGGAAAGAAAAATAATCCCATTTTTTAGGACGCGTCAGAGGAGTGGTTTTAAGAAATGTAGTACCCCTCGGAAGTACTAGTAAGGAAACTATGGGATTCACACCTAACTAAGTGCAAGATTAGTGATTATAACCTTCACTCAGAAACCCACGAAGTAGAAATAAGTAAGGATGCGATGAAAAATATGGACTAGAGGACTGATGTAGGGAAACATGTGTATGTTGAAATGGTAAAGAAGGATTTAGAGAGAGCAAGAGTGTTACATCTCTATGAATTACCTTTCTTTGGAAAGCCCTAGTGACTATATTAGTGGCTCATGGTATGCATCCACAAGGAATTTTTCCATTTTTTTGAGAGAAGAATACACATCACCGTGCAAATGATTAGATGAGTAACAAGTTTGTGTAACTCAAGAATTAAAATTGAACACTATTTAGATGATGATGATGGAGTAAAGGTCAAAACAAATAAATTCAATTATAAACAGGGGAATTATGCGATGTATATCATAACCATCAATGACCTGGGCACAAGAGTGGTAGTGCACCTGGTAAGATATAAGATGGGTATGTTTGAGAGGTGGTCTCAGGTAAACAAGAAATAGCTACACATAACACACAAGATAGCATAGAAGACCTTGCACAATATTTTCAGATTCAGTTATGAAGTCATAGTGAAAGAGGCGTGGATCCAAGTAAAGGTGAGAAAATAACTTGGGGCTCCATACTACTTTTAATTGTATTTTTAGAAATAGGGGTGTCAAACAGAGCTAAGGACAAGATATGGATTTACCCAGTAGATAATAATTCTCACGTGATGAATTTTACTGAGTATACATGTGATGGGGCAATAAAAAATACATACAAGTTACGTGTGGATAAATGCTATAGACGAATGTGTGAGGCATTTGAGAATGAGTGGCACGTTTCGAGGGAATTACCCTTAATTTTGGATGAAATGGCATAGTTTGCAGTACATAAAAACTTCTTCCTAGAAAGGTTTTTACTACATGATGGAGTGATGGGCCTTTGGTGCAAATTTCCCTTCACTTTCAATGCCACATATTTTCAAGCATTTGTTAACATGATTAAGGATGTGCAGAAGCCAATTTTTTATACAGAAAAGGTAGATTCTTATTTCCACACTCTATACCCCTACAATTCGACCTATGTAGAGATAATGGAATCATATAATATGGATATAACTCTTGTAGTAGGACGGGGTGCAACAAGGCTCTAGATATACTAGAGGAAAAAAAATGAAGAATGGGAAGTGATGCGAGGGGAATTCATCTTCCAGAGCCTATAAATGGAAATAAGATAGTGGGAACCTAAAAAATAATATGGGAGGAGATGCCTCCTTGACAAGAAGAAGAAGAAAAGGAAAAGGGTGAAGAGGAGGAGGAGGAGGAAGAAGAAGAGGATATTGTGCTGGGCCATAGCCATAGGAGAAATTTACAAAGGGGATGAAAATTACAAACACAGGGAGTATGGACCTTACAAGTGCATAAAGGGACACCTACCATCACCCCAACCAAGCCAAGCTCGGAGAAGCCAAATACAAAGAGGTGATGGTTGGTTATCACTTAGGAGAGTGACAAACAAAAGTTAGTGGAGGAGGTTGAGCATAGTGAAGAGCCAATCCATGAGGAGGAAGAGAATAAGGATGAGACTACGTAACCTAATGTAGAGATACATAATGCACATGATGGGATCCTTAAGGGAGAAGATGAGGAGAAAAGAGATGAGGAACCATCTGGAAAAGGCATGGGAGATACAGGTGGAGATGGATGTAATGTGCAACTGAAAATTGAGGAGGTGCCCAAGGGGAAGCATAATGGAGGAAGGAGGAAAAAAGAGGAGTTTCTACAACTAGCCCAAATGGACTACATTGATAATCATACGAAGGTTTTGCAGGAAAGGTTCTAAACCATAGTTCCAAATAAGGATTTTTATGGTTGAGAGTTTCTAGACCTAGAAGGGGCAAAGATGCATACTAGAAAGATGCTCTTTTCGAGCATTTATAATTATATGGAGGAACCCAAGTTTGAGATCAATAATGAGGTATACGCTAAGAGAAAAAGGAAGAAGGATATACGGACAGTCCTCATAACCATCAACCCCACATATCTAATGGATGAGCAGGCCAACAATCCATTGAATAAAATGACACCTGAGGTGACACACAATAACTTAGATAAGGAGGCCACAATAAGAGTTTTTCTAGAGGATAAGAAGGATAAAGATAAGGATGTCTAGTGGATCACAGAATATTTGGAAGAAATGAAGAAACATACAAAGTATGTCTATAATAAGGCCTCCTAACTAATAAGTTCCATCATAACTACGTGCCTTGACCTAGTAGAGAGTGCTTAAGATGAGTATCCATTGGGATTATAATACTTTAAATATTTGGTGTGCATGTTGTTATATGAGAATAAGTATGTACCAGGGCCGTCAGAAGAAGATTTGGTGGTACAATAAGAAAATAATAAGTAATCACACACAAGATAGTAGAATATGAGGTATTGAACACCATTCAAGGTATCCACGAAGAAATCATGGTGCGTATTTGAAAAATGTCAAGACCTTGATCCCATTATTATAGCGCACACCACTCAATAGGAGGATAAACTAAAGCAAGCATAGGATGCTAAGAAAGAGATTACATTTGGATGTGAGGAAATCATGGACAAAGTAGTGTGAAAGAGAGATCTACTTAAGGTTGTGCAAGAAACATTGGAGATAACAATTAACGAGCTTTTTCCATTGGTTGCACACAAGATGGATACTTCGGAGGGAATGACATCAAGATTTTTTGGAATAATCAGAGAACTAAAGGAGAAGGGTGAAGAATTGACCCTTGAGTAGGTGCTAAATATTTCTAGATTGGTGCCAGATATAGCCACTAACGAGCTTGAAGGGAGTGAAGAGCTGGAGAATATCCTGAACATAGAGTTACCAAAACTACTCCAACCACCACAAAACTAATTAAGTGGGTGCGTGTGGCAGAATTTTATTATTTGATTCATTGTGTACATGCCCCCACCATTGTTTTATCTTCTGATTATTTAATTCTTTCATTCTTATCTCATTATTTAAAGAGAATTATTTTGATACAAGTATTGCCAAGGACAAAAAATATCCCTAGTATGGGGTAAAGTTGGTCTGAGGAAATTGCTAAGTACTAGCCATTCACGGGAACTAAGCATTGTGTGCAAGGAGAGGAAGTAAAAAAA
Organism: Taxus chinensis; assembly: GCA_019776745.2. Classification (NCBI taxonomy): domain Eukaryota; kingdom Viridiplantae; phylum Streptophyta; class Pinopsida; order Cupressales; family Taxaceae; genus Taxus; species Taxus chinensis. Next base: position 406,334,817 of record CM034148.1, read on the forward strand.
AAAAGAGTACATGGAGGTGTGTGCACCATAAAGGAATATGTCAATGCACAAGCCTGTGCGCATGCAAGAAACATGAAAGACTTAGCCAATTTTCCAAGATGACTAAAAATAGAAAAGTAGAAGATGGAGTGATGTTCAAACAAGACCCAAAAATAGATAAGATCAAGATGAATTAGCGGCCAAGCAAAGGATAAGAAAACACATGTAGGGAAAGGAAAAAGACAATGCATGGAACATGATAATAATAAGATTAAAGCATGTAAGGTCTGACCTATTTATAACTCAATCTATTGTTAACACCAATTGTAAAAAAAGTATACGCGATAATAATGAAACATCTATATTTAGGAAATAAATCATATAAACAGTGGAGGTTAAGTCCCCACTATGTGTGTGTGTGTGTATAAGGAGTCCATGTATTAGTCAGTGTAGAGTTAGCAAGTGGAGAGTTCAAAGAGATAAGGAATTCATGTGGGCTCTATGTGCTAGTATGGAGTTTGTATGAAAGTGTGCATCGTGTAGCGCATAGATGTAATGTTTTGTAATGTACTCAAATTATATGTTATTTGATGAACTATGTTTGTAATGGATGATTGTGTATGGATTTATAAGATTATCATGTCTGAACATGGGTTAATTGGTACTTAGATTGTGATAATTATTGTTTATAAAATTATTTCCTTAATATATGTGTTGCTGAACTACCATAATATAATTTATTTCCCTTGTAGGAATGGTAATTATTGTTATTGAACATACATGCTAACATATTTATAAGTAAAAAAAGGAGATACCTGGTGGTTGCACGTGCTTTGGGTGAGCTTCTAGACTTGTTTGGATGAATTTCCAATGCACATACTATATTAGGTAATAAAAGACTACAATACGAGGAATTGATCGTAGAGATCAAGGAGGCCGAAAAAGAAGGTAGAACATGATTAAAAAACTGCCAATATTTTGATCAAATTATTAGAATGCACACTGCAGTAGAGGATGTGGAGATAAATAAAATATAGGCCATGATGAAGAAAAATAAGGCTGAGTGTGAGAAGATCACAACAGAGGTTGCGGAGAAGAGTGAACTCATAAAATACTTGAAGGACACAATAGCAAAAAGGATCAAGGAGATCCACCCATGGTATTACACAAAATGGATGCAATAGTGTGTGACCATTAATTTGGATGTGGTGGTGAAGTAATTTAAGGAAAAGGTTAAATACCTGAATTGTGAGAAAGTATTGGGTATTATTGAAGCAATGCCGGATAAGGTTGCCAGAGAGTTCAGTAGCTAGAAAGAGTTGGAGAATATAATAAGTAAAGAGTTTCTAGATCTCTTCTCACCACCGAATGCCTAATTTTTGAGTGTGCATGCATATTCTTTGATTCATTAGGTAAAGCCATTATTCTTTATTCTTTGGATTCTTTTCATCATTCTTTTAACCATTCTTTGGGGAGCATTAATTGATTCATATTTTTGAGGACAAACAATACTCCTAGTGTGGGGTAATGTTGGTTAAAAGAAATGTGTTGTTCCCTAAAATATTGGCTAAGTACCAAGAGGCGTGCACGCACAGGGCCAGTGAGAAAAAAGGTGTTTAGGTGGAAGGCACATAAGACAAAGAGGTTTAAGAAGGGTTTTAGTAAAACCAAGGCATGCACGGGAGGTAGGACATGGGTTTAAAGGGCTTAGCCATATTTGGCATTCTAGAAGCACTTGAGGAAAAGCGTAAGGACCTGACTAGGCATGATAAGTAGATAAGGTGCCATCTTGGAGCCTTGGATGCCAAGAAAAGGATATTCCACGCAGGGAATATTCCTAGAGACATAATTACATAGAGTGGAATGTTTACAAAGGGATAAGAATTTACCTATGAAGGACCACATGGAAACTTGGCACGTGATCTATGCTTGGAGAAGGCATGACGGTGGGTGCTAATCTTATATAAAGGAATTCTTGGGCTAGAGACATGGATAAAAGAGATATACATAGAGAGAGGTAGACGGAACACATAGGTATAAATACATAGAGTAATGAAGTGTTGCAGTAATGCTAGGGTTTAGAGTACTTAGTGCTAGAGGATTGTAAGGAATACCATGAGCATATGTATGGGTATTGGGATCTGTAAAAAGGAATAGAATGGGGAAAGGTATATTAGGATCTCAGGTCAGAGAGGTTTGTAGGAGTCAAGTCTCTGTCATTTTATATATATGGTCTAAGATGACCCTTTTGACTGTAATGTGGCAACTAGAACTCTTTTAATTCAATATATATATATATATATATATATATATATATATATATATATATATGGGTTCGTTTTGTATATCTTGTTTATGGGTGAAAACCCTTCTTATATTTAGTATGTTATATAGCTCAGATATGTTTTCCTATGGCTCATTTGGTGTTTATCTACCTTCTTTGATGCATGGGTGTGTGTGTGGATCTGCTAGTTTTATGTTCTTCTTTTGAGATGCATGTATTTATATCTCTGCAAATAATCCCCTATTAATGGTGGAACCTTCTCACAAAGCTCACATGAAAGAGGGGCTTAGTGACCACACTTTCCTCAAGTGAGCGCCCAACACCCGCTGGGTGATAGGCTGGCACACTTAGGGTTAGAAAGAAGTATTAAGGGTAAAATAAATGACTAAATCTTAGTTATAGTGCCGGGAGCCTCTTTTCAAAGATGTTGTGAGAACAGTGCGTGATGACAGAGAACTTGAACTTATACAATGTCAAAGCATGGTTCAAAATCATGGAGGATGAATTTTCTCAGAAATTTATTACTGGACCTGAGTTTGATGCACATAAATGGGTAGAAGAACATCTATATTATGAGCTGTATGAGACCTTCTTTTGTTGTTTTCTAGTGGAGTTGTATGAATGGCTCTTGGTGTATGCATCTAGATCAAGCTAATACTATAGACCTAGCATATGGACCCAAGATGATAATCAGAGGATGCATGATGCTGATATGACTTAGATGCGTGCTATTGATCATTGGTGGATTAGAATGCTAGCAAGTTACATCTTAGAGTACATGATTTATACGTATTCCTATCCAGAGATTACTGAGTTTGAGTTCTTGAGGGAGCTAAGAGGATCATTATTGCGTGCTATCCCTTTAGCTATAACTATTTTGATCATTACATTGAGTTTGGAAGCATTTCCTATGGCCGGATAAACTTCTTCTAAGTGTTGGGTGAGGAAGCTAGAGTGGAGGAAGATGGCAGACCTTGCGGCTGAAAAGGAGAGGGAGGAGAGATGACTCAAGTATAATGAAGCTTGTGAAAGGGAGTTAGATAGAAAATGTGAAGTTTCAGGAGCAATGAATTTATGGAGGTAGATGTTGCAAGAAGGAATTAAGGTTCACGCAGACGACGTGGAGCGTGAGTAGTCTGTGCTACCCCATATTGGAAAGCGTAGGAGAGAGACCCCTTTAGCTTCTAATGAGAGCTTGTCACTTGGAGAAAGGAGAGCCATTGGCATGCATCTTAATCCATTTGGTGACCAGACCTTGGTGCTTAGTTTCCCAAATCTAGAGATAAGTATTACTAACCCAGTTGGTATTGGTGGAAGTAATCAATCAACACCTAGGAGGTATAAATTCTCATTTGACACATCTATGGCTATACAATCATTTCCTATGTATAGAGGTATATTTTCTAGAGAGACATTTGGGAAAATTACGGGTACCCAAATCTTGGGTATCACTTTGGTAGTGGCACGGGACACACTTTTGGTAGTGGTGCAATATCACAGACTATTGGCACACAGTTCATTGTGATAGTGGGGACACAAGGCATGACCACTTTAGGACACTTACTAACTACAAGAGGTAGATTTTATGGGTTAGGTGGAATAGGAACTAGCAGACCTAGTATGGCAGATCTGGTGGGTTAAGAGGGAAAGGCACTGGTTGATCTAGTGGATTTGGTGGTGGAGGAAACATCAAAGGGAATCCAGGTTCTGGATCAGGTGGTCAAGGGCCTTAACAACCTCAACAAGTTTTTTTGAGATGTTTTTACATCTGCTAGATCACAAAGCTATCAAGGATGCTGAAAAACATATACACAAATGTGAGTTGCTATGGTGCACGAAGGGGATCACTACCTCTGAGTGAAAGGCAAGTCAGTTTGCAACAACATTGCAAGGGAGAGCACATAGTTGGTACTGAAAGTATGATCCCCACCAAATAATAGTAGATTATATTACGCTGCATAATGCCTTCTTGGCTGAATTTCATATTCCTTAGTTTGAATAGAAGAGCATTAACGTGTTGAAGGAGATTCAATAAGGAATGGTAGAGACTGTGCAAGAGTATGATGCATGTTTTAAGACTCTCTTATAAAAATTGTCTTATGATATTTTTCCTTCTTAGCATACCCAATGGTTTGTTGGAGGGTTGATAAAACGTTTCAAGAGAGTGTTGTCACATAAGACTTTCACAGACCCACGCGAGGCCTTGGAGGCTTCCCTACACATTGAGGCTATTCCTTTTCTTGAAGCTTAAATTACTGCAATGGAAAAGTAACTAGAGAAGGTATCTACAAACTCGAACCATGAGACTTGTAGTGGACTATGGTGCACGGATTATGAGGTAGAGGGGAATAAAAAGAAAAGTTTTCCTCAGAGACTGGTATACAAAATAATGGTAAATTGTGAGATTTACAATGGAGATCATGATGCAAGTAGATGTTCATTACTACAGTGCACAATCCATAAAAATGTGTCTTTCTACTGCAAGATTTGCATCCCTACTACTCATGACACCAAGGATTGTAGATTGATTATCTAGATACATGATGCCATTGATATTGGTGTGTGCTAGACAAAAAATGCAACCAATTCCAAGGATGATGGTGTTAACCATTAAGGACGTGCGGATGGAGGATCTCGTGTAAGAGGATTTCATAGAGAATTTAAAGGTCATGGAAATCAAAGAGGCGAAAGAGGTGAATTCCCTCATGGAAATTTTTATAACTGTGGATTCACAGAGCATTAAAAGCGCGAATGTCCTAACCTACTTTAGTGCTCATGGTGTGGAAAGAAGTACAAGTATGAGGAGTACCTGGAGTTATTTGAAAACATGTGCCAGTAATAATGGAAAGAGAAGGGCATCGGGATGGTAAGTGTTAAGAAATCAGACTCAAAGTGGATGCCAAGGGTAGCACATGAGTCAAAATTAGAACCTATACTAGTGACAACATGAGATAAGGCTGCACACACCAGGGAAATACCAAAGCAAAGACCACGGATTACAAGAAAATAGGTGGTGTATGGGAATTATTTGGACCCTACCCATCATAAATATGTATATCAAGAGACCATGGATGTAATCAAGAGTCTTCAAGGAGAGATTCAACATATGAAGGAGAAATCCAAGAAGTTGGGGTAAAAGAAAAGTGTTGAGGTCCCTCAATCAAATATAGATGATGTCAAAGAGGTGTGTAAGATGTTGCACCAAGAGAATATCATTCCTATGTTAGGATAATGGTTGAGGGATAAGATACTAAGCATTGGAGCATATCACGAGAGGAATATTTTGCATGCTAACCTTCCTCCCCATAGCCGTGAGTATGATAAGGATATTACCTTGAATGCAGCTATTGATGGATGGCTCCTAAGAAATATTTTGATTAACATGGGTTTAGAAGTTAATGTTCTCATCCTGGATGCCTGGAATCAAATGGGAAGGCCCCCATTATAACCATCTTCAAATGTGCTATATATGGATGATAAAACAAAGGAAAGTCCCATTTGTGTTGTAAAATATGCTACTATCACTCTTAGAGGGGTGAAATTCACTAGGTAATTCAAAGTCTTAGTGCTTTCTGAGGCATACAACTTTCCAATGTTACTTAGGTGCCCCTGGTACTATAAGAACAATGCTGACTTACATTTGAATAAAGGGTATATAATTTTTGAGAATAAAGAGGAACATGTTATTATTCCTTTGATGGATGGGAAGTCAACACCCTATATTGAGCCTTTAGGAGAAGAAGACCTAGACAAAATTTACATGTGCAATATCCGAGACCCTAAAGTTGTGTAACCAACAAAAGAGGGCATTATTCAGTGGAAAGAAAATCAATCTATAAGTGATACAACTAGTGTGGCATGTGAAAATAGGGTGCATGGGACATATGAGTTAGTTGGAAGGTAGTTAAAATCCTCTATGACAAGAGTAACAAAGACATGTTCAGTCAAGCACCTAGGAGGAAAGAAGTTTCCAAGTTATTCTGGAGGAGTCAACCCTAATGTTTTCCTGTGAGAAATAGAGACCGAGTGGAGATGTGAGATCTAAAGGAGAAAGATGCTTCGCTATACCTTGCCCGAGACCAAAACATTTTGGTGGGTGATCCATTTATATAGCCTTATAGAGTGGCGCAAAGTAAGACTCACATTCTCTATTAGATTCATCTAGAGCAATGCACCTAGTATCATATAATATTATCATGGGAAGGAACCCACCTCATTTCATGTCCAATCATGTGAGAAGACTTGGATAGAAGGAACAGAATAATTGCCACCTTCTTTATGGGTGCATAAGTTATACTCCACCTTATAAGGCTACACATGCACATGGTACATTCACTTAGAGATGCACTGTGAGACATGAAACTAGTAGGAGTTGATGGCTTACCTCCTTTAAGATTTCAAATATTGGAGTACTAAGCCATCAGTGGATGAGGTGTTATAGGTTGCTAAGCACCTAACTATGAGAGATAGGGCCATGACAGAGGATATAATATTGGAATTATTGGGTGAACTTGGATTAGAAGCTCACTTTGATGAGGAATAATCATAGGAGATACAACTTGAGTGGGCATGCATAGAGAAAGAGAAAGGAAAATTTAGTCTATGTGATTGATGGTGAAGAGGAGGAAACTTTAGATGTTAACCATACATCGAGTACACGCGAAGTTATGGATAGTGCATATGAGCAAGTGTGCACCTACCATGAACCCCTAAAAACCAAGAAGGTTAACATTGGTTTGGAGCCAGAACCTAAGTAGGCTACTATTAGAGATTATTGGATAGTAAAGGAGGGTTTGAAGATCATCAATCTATTGTGTGAATTTCAAGATTTGTTTCTACACGAGTACCACATACTTAAAGGAGTTCACCACTCATTGATAGAAATGAAGATCAAGTTAAAGGAGGGAGAAAACCCAATTCGGAAGAGGCCTTATCGAATGAATCTAAATCTATGCGTCAAAGTCAAGGAGGAGATGTACAAGATGATCACATTAGGCATCATTGAGGCTGTTGAAGAATTAGAATGGATAAGTTTGATGGTCATCAACATTAAGAAGGATAAGGATTTGTGTTTATTATAGGAATCTGAATGCGGTATGTGTTATTGACCCTTTTCTAACCCCCTTCACCGAGGAGATATTGGAAGGAGTAGTTGAGCGTGAAATCTATTCATTCACAGATGGATTCTCAAGATATAATCAGGTTAGAATTGCAAAGGAGGACCAAGAAAATACAACTTTTTCCACTGAATGGGGAAGCTTTGTCTACACGGTCATGCCTTTTGGACTGAAGAACATGCCTACTGTGTTTTTGCGCATTGTGGTATAGGCATTTCAAGAACTCATCCAAAATTTTCTTCAACTCTACCTTTATGATTGGACGATATATGGATTAGTGAGGAATCATTGTGAAAACCTAAGGCTGATGTTTGAAATATGTCAGAAATTAAGGATATCCCTTAACATTAAGAAATGAGTTTTAACTACTCTATTTGGAACCCTTTTGGGGCATATCATATGTAAGGAAGGATTGCTAGTGGATCCTGTCAAAGTTGTTATTATGGGATTCGGGGAACCTACCAGCCAGAGTGTAGTGTGTGGATTCCTTGGGTATACAGGGTATTACTGGAAATTTATTAGGGGGTATGCTAGGATCGCCACACCATTGGAAAAGTTTCTAAAACACAAAAGTGCATTTCACTGGGGAGATGTGCAATAAATGGCATTTGATATATTGAAGAATAGGCTTATCACTACGCCCATATTACTCTTTCTTTCTTGGGATAATCCATTCCATGTACATGTTGATGCTTCAGGAGTGGCAATTGGGGTAATCTTAGCATAACCTAGAGAGGGAATTGTTGACCACCCCTTGTGCTTTTCTAGTAGAAAACTAACCCCAGAAGAATGGAACTATACTACTACTAAGCACGAAGCATTGTCAATGATCTACGCACTACAAAAATTCAAGTAGTATGTGTTGGCAACACCCTTTATATTCTACACGAACCACATGACATTGAATTACTTAGTAAACAATCCTATTTTACAAGGGCGCATATGCTAGTGGGTCCTATTGTTCCAAGAGTTTGAGTTTACGGTTGTTGTGAAACTGGGTAAGAGTAATTTGGGACCTGATGATTTATCAAGGATTCATTAAGGGGAGGACACGAAGAGCATTGAGGATGCAATGCTGGATGTGTAACTGTTTAGGTTGTGGCACGCGCCCTATGACTTGGAAGATATTGCCATGTTTCTTAAGATGGGTGTGACATCAAAGGTAATGAAGACTTTGGAAAGGAAATAGTTTGCCATACGCACCGCACCCTATATGTTAATTAGTGGAGACTTATACAAGCTAGGCCATGATGAAGTTTTGTGTCGGTGGGTGTTAGAGCATGAACATATTGCAATCATGGAGGAAGCACATGGTGGAATTGCAGGAGGAAACTATGCAGGGAATGAAACCGCCTACAAGATACTTCTAGCAGGTTTTTGGTGGGAAATAGTTTACAAGAATTGTATGAAGTATTGCAAGGCCTATGACCATTGCCAAGGCCTTGGCAAACCAGGGAAAAGACATGAAATTTCATTAATACTAATTTCCATTGCAGAACCATTTGAGAAGTGGGAAATTGACTTCGTAGGCCCTATTTCCCTAGCCATGCAAAGAAAAGGTTCACACTATATCATTACATGCGCATATTATATTTTAAGGTGGGAAGAAGTGGTGCCTATAAGGTATTACACAACAACAACAATAGTTAGGTTGTTGTGGAAAAACACAATCAACAAATATGGATGCCCTATGAGTTTAACAAGTGATAGGGGTACTCATTTATTGAATGAGACAGTTAGGATCTTGTTGGAAGAATTCATGGTAGCCCTCCAAAAGACTACCCCTTATCAGCCACAAGCTAATGTAACTACTAAGGAATTTAATTTTTTTTTAAACACATGTTAACCAAGATTTGTGATATGGGAAGAAAGGATTGAGATGATAAAATTTTTATTGTGTTATGGTCATACCAGACTACTTATAAAATACTGAACAAGGCTACACATTTTCAATTGGTGTTTGGTGTGGAAGTAGTGTTACTATTAGCAATTTAATATACCTTGAGAAAATGTCAAAAAATAGTCAGACAATTTTTTTGAGAAAATCCATTGTACAGTGAATTCCTCTAAGTCCCGAGGTCTTAAATTTTTAGAATTTGATTTCAAATATTTTTCTCTTTTAGAGTTTTAATTGATCAATCTTGGAATTGTGTTTCAAAAATTCCAAAGTCTGAAATCCCAAAATTCTAAAATTTTGGACTTTTGGGCTTTCGAGGTGCGGAGTTTTAAGGATTTTTTTGTGAGTTTTTCATTTTGGACTTCCGAAGTCCGAAAGTTTGAACTTTCAGACTTTTGGGTTTTTAGGTTTCAGAACTCTTTTGTCACCATTTCTCTTTTGGCCTCCAAAACTCTGAAGTCTAAAATCCTGAATTTCAAAATTTTTAGAATTTCAGGTTTTCAGGTTTCGGGATTTTGGGGTTTTTCTGAGAAATAAATTCTTTACCAACCCCATACGGAACAAATTTTTTCCATTAATATTGGGATTTATATTTAAACTTGATTTTTTACTGTCATTTTCACTTGGCAAGTTAATCTGACATTCTGTTTTCTCAATTTTGTGACATCATTTTCAAGGTATTTTGATTTGTTTATTTCTTTTTGGTTTAGGTCTTCATTTGTTTTCTTTCTCGTTTGGGTTTCTTTTTGGTTTCCCTCTATGTGTTTTTTCAAATGACAACTCCCTTGATTCAAAACACCTTATATTTTGAGTCTTTTCAGGTTTGCAGGTTTGTTTTTAGGTTTCTCTTGAGTTTTCCATGCTTGTTATCAATGATTTTCATTTTTCAGGAAGGTTCTTTTCCTTGTTTCCATCAGAAAAATCAACTGTTCATTTGTTTGGGAAAAATTTTTCAGAGAAATTTTTTGGGGAACTTTCCATTTCAGAACTTCAGAGAAATTCATTTTGGAAAAATATTTCAGAGATGTCCAGCTCGGAATTTTAGAGAATTTGATTTCAAAGATTTCTTTCGGAGGATTTAAGAGTTTTCTATTTTAGGTTTTCGGGGATTTTATTTTTGGAATTTCTCCAACTTCAGCTTCCAAAATCCAGAACTTGATGTCTACTTCTAGTTCAAAGGGAGAATAGAAGATGAAGTATTAATTTCTTGGAGTTTCCCCTCAAACATGCTTGTCTTCTGACCTAGGAAATATAGGAGACACTAACTTAGGTCAAATTGACTTTCTTGATTTCTGGGATAGAGTCAAGGCTCAAAACAAGAAGCCTTGGATGAAAAACATTTATGATAGTGGGCTCATCCTTACCACAGGTTTTCTTACTTTAATGCATTGTCCAGAATTGGTTCTAGTTGCTGCTACCCACTTTGATGTAGAGTCTATGACAGTCAGAGATGCCGATGACAAGGTGGTAACTTGCCTAGACCCTGAATTCTTTGAATATCTACTCAAGTAACCCGATGTTGATGATTATGCTACCATTTAACAATAAATAGTAGTAGCACATTGGGACAAAGATGTTGAATCATACAAAAAATTTGTGATGAAGAGTTACTTGTTTAAGAGCATGGTTAAGTTACAAAAAATGTTGTATAGGGCAGACTTTATCTAGGAAGTCAATGATATCATTGTACTCTTAAGTCATGTCTCATGTCTTCCATCTACAAAGGAATTCAAAGAGTGGATATTATTATACATTGCAACTATAAAAGAGAACAAAGATCTTATCAGGTGGGGAGAGAATATCAATAGCTCTATTATCAGTTAAGTAGGGTGTCAACTACGAAGACTTTCTACATGACATATTTTCTAGTCTATGTTGATGCTGTCATGGGAGATTTTTCAGGACTGAATACCAAAGGAATTCACAACACTTCTCAGATTTATGAATTCTATCCCCAACTCACCTTAAATGAGGGAAGTAAACATTTTCGAATAATAAGTGATGCCTTCTTTGCAGTCATCCTCGACCATTTTGAAAAGGAACTGTACAATCAAAGGATATCTGAAGAAGCATTCAAGGAAGTGCGGGAGTGGGGGGCAATAAATATCCAGTTCCCTACATCTACCTATATTTAGTTTCAAGGTTTCATAGGTGCCCCAAGCAAATTGCTAAGGTTTCCTACAGATAAATGGGTTCTATTAGAGTTGGCTTGATAGCTATTGGATTATCATCAAATCGAAAACAAGCGTAAAAAAGTAGGAATAAATTTCCCTATTTCGATTAGAAGTTACACCTACCTGAATATTCACAAATCCAAAAATGTTGATGTAGAGATGGTTGAGGTAACCTTGCAAAATTTTTATCCATGAACTAGCTTTGAATTATTGGGGTAAGTTTGGAAAAATAGGGCATTCTAATGCTCATATGCCCTAATTAGAAGATATCTGGGTCCATTTTCAAGATGAATACATCATCTAATAGAGGGATTTTGAGAAGCTGACTTTGGATGAGATTCAAAAATACAGTATAGCCGATACACAAGAAAACATGTAGGACAATGATGAGGTTTTGAGTGAAGCATATAAGAGTGGTGACATTGCTAATAAACCGCTGCCATGGATTGATTGGTATATATAAGAATGTAGTAATACAAAAGAGAGGACGGGGCCCATTCTTCAGAGGTCCTACAACTGGCTGGATACTTTTGGAATCAAACCCAAAGGAGTTGAGCAAAATATAAATATAGGATCCCCACCAATCATAAGCCTAACAACACCTAGAAAGGGAAAAAGGTCAATCCAAAAAACCCTTGCAATTCCTAGAAAGATTTCATTCATTGTTAGTGGCTCATCTCTTCCCAAAAATCCTATTTCTCAAACTATACCTCTAGTAACAACTATGGCAGAAGTGTTCATAGTCAGCGATTCTCTTGGTACTTCACAAGGCCCACCAGTTCCTTCTTCTCTCCAATTTTCCATTCCTATATTATTTTCTCCCACTTCTACCATTAGTTCACTCTTCCCATCTCCTTCTATGTCCCAAGTGTTCTCATCCCTTCCAGCTCTCTCAGTTGGAGAGAATATTGGGTCACCTTTTCTTTCTTCACTTCCTTTATCACTTCCACTTCCTTCCATTCCATCCTCTAATATCATTGTGTCAACTCTTATTGTTTTAATTACATTCACTCCTTCCATTACCACCACTTATATCCAAACACCAATCAATGTTTCCAGCACCCTTGCATTGACTCATGTATCAAGTATTGCATCTACTACTCCATCTTCCTCAGTATCAGCTATCCTAGAGTGGTTATTCAGGAAGAATCCTAAGTAGAAAAAGAAAGTGACTTTAGAAGATGTTATAGATCTCAGCATTCTAGAGAAAATACCCAAGAGATAAATTAAGAGACCAAGGACCATGTCAAATTTGACGATAAATCCTTCTAGAGAATGGGTGATAGAGGTTGCCACCCCTATTAAGGGAAAGACCAAAGAAAAAATCATAGCTGTAGACTATCAGATCTCTAGGTTTTCATTAGGAAAGGCTACTCATGAGGGAGCTAGATAGGATGTACATACTACTCTGATGGAAAAATATGACAAAGATAAGGCCACAAAGGATAAACTCAAGGCCAAGGTCGAGAAACTCACAACATTACCATGAAAAGTAACATAGCCCACTCCATTTACCAAAACCTCATCTACTATGACCATGATAGTTTCAGCTACCATTGATGATTTTTCTTATCATGAGCTCGATAAGGTAGGCTAGAAAGGGAGATTGATAAATGGGTGGATAGAATGGATATTGCTGGAAGCTAATCCTTTAATCGAGATTTATAATGATCTACAAGATGGGAGCATTACTATTTTGAAAATGGATGAAACCTTCTTTGAGGAAAATAATAATTTGAATTTGAACCTGGCAACATGGAGTGAGATTAGAGTAGTGGGCTCTGATTTGCTCCTTCAAGAAGAAGTGATCGATGATGTCTCCAAATTATTTGAATATCAGAAGGTTATGGAATTTCGGAGCCAAGTATTGCAATATTTGATAAAAAATTTAGATGATAAATTATTTGAAGTTATAGATGTTCTAAATGATATTTTAGAAGTGTTTGATATTGCTAATTGTAATTTTTTCAACGAGAACATCGACGCTATTCCTGTGGAAAAGATTAAAGAAAGTTTCAAATACTTAGTGAAATGAGATGATGAAGTCACTAGAACTTTCAGCTCTAATTCTATTGACAGGGTGGTTTTATGCCATAATTTCATAGGAAGAATGCATAAAGTCATGAGCAAGCTGAGAAGAGTCCCATCTGGAATAACAAGGGAGATCAAGACAACAAATGTGGTGAATCAATATGCATGTGGACCTGAGGATGAATAGGTACAAGGGATAATTAAATGCTTCATAGAATACAAACATTGACTAACCATGTGGGAAGAAATCCAAATGGAATCTGTCAAGGAGTAGGATGTTGGAGAACCAGGCTAGACTGAGTAGCCATGAGAGGATGGATTCGAGCTCTGGATCAGTCAAAATTATAGGGTTGAATGAGTCAAACCCTTGCAATTTTTTTTGCTATTTTCATGGGAGCTTGTTCCCTTGATTTAATAACATTTCTATTTTAGTTAAATGTTAGTTAAGGGACTAGCTATAATGGCGTAGCCAAAAAGAACTTATAAATAGATGAATGCATAGGAGTAGAGGAGATATACATTTTCTAGAGATTTTTTGTGAAGTTTCTCTCCAAGCTTGGGAGAGTACTTTTGAGATTTGTGAAACCTTCTAATTTTATTCAAAATTATATCTTGCCATTGAAAGTCTGAATTACCGTTTGGAATAATTAGTCATTGCATGCTCTGTGAATGTGATTTCTTAGCATTATTGATTATTTTCCCTTTATTTCAGATTATCTATTTCATCTGGTGAAGAAATAGTATAATAATATTTCATCAGTTGTGAGAATATCTTTTATTTATGTTGAATAAAATTTGCACTATTATTATAAAATGAGGTAAATGTTTACAGCGTGTTTGAATCTATTCTTCTGATAAAATTATCTGTGTATCAAATCAAATCATATCTTTATCGTATATATGTTCAAGTTTAACAAAAGAATATGTGCTTCCAGTCTATGGTAATTGTTTCCCTTTCAAGGTTGCAATAGGTGAAGGTGGCCAATGATGCAAGCATCCTACCCACATCAACCCTTCCAGAGGTTAAACATCCCTTTTCTTGGTGCATCACCACTTATAGTTTAGGTTTTATTTCCTTGGATTTCTCTCTCCCTAATCCCATGAAAGTGTTAGCCTAGGATTAGATAGTCATTTTTTACACTAGGAGTAGTACAACACTTAGTTTAGGAAGAGGAATATGGCCTTCTTCGGAGGTTCACCTTGAGCCCAAGTCCCATAGCTTTAGAGGTGATCCCATGTGTCCTAATCACACAAAATGTCATGATTCATTCTCAATACATTCGGGGGGTGCAGTGATTTAGAGATAACAATTTTTGGCATGCCCAGTGGGATAGAGAAAGTTAGTACTTCTCTTCTCATTCCATTGACACAAGGTACCTGACGACTCAATCTCTCTAGATTTCAAAGTTCAGTGAATCAACTTATGCGAAGAATTCAAACAACAACTTCTTCAAGGTAAGACAATTATAATCATACATAGCTTTCTTTGTCTCCCCCAAGAAGAAGGGGAAGAAACCTTTCAATATCATCAGCTGCCACTTTACCTCGTAGATGGTATTCAAATCCTCCTAAAAGACATTTTTCCCCATCAAGACACAACCATTTTGAATGTCATGGCAGCCAATACTTGTCCTCCGTTCAATACCATACCGGTATCTGCCTTGAAAAGTTTATCATTTTACACTGGGGAGACTAATGTTTCACCTAGGGAGCACATGCTGGATGTAGCTAGCATCTACGTAGACATAATATCATGGAAGATAACGTGGTAGTTTGAATCCTTACTACTTCATTCAAAGGTAGAGTGCTTCAATGGTTCCAGAGTTTAGCTGTTAGATCCGTTACCACTTGGAACAATTTAGGCATGAAGTTTTGTAAACAGTTCGAGGACAAAAGTGATAATCTCTTGCTTGTAGAACAATTTCATACTATCAAGCACTCTCCTCAAGAGTATATGAATGATTTCAACCTCCGTCTTGACAAGACTTAGAAATGGATACAAAAACTTGTAAGGACATCCCTAGAAAGAAAATTTATATATTACTTATGAGCATTGAATAGTGATGTCACTGTCATGATTTAGTCCATGGGGGAGCCATTATCCTTGATGCTTACAAAGTTTCCGTATGAGCTGAGAATTACTTGATTCAAGTAGGTAAAATTTCCCCTAGGCCTCTCATTCTTGTTTTTGTAGAGCTTGCAGGCCAACAACTAGTCATTGCCCCAATTCTGACAGCTTCTATTCCAGTAGTCATGCATGCATCCAATCCCTCAATTTATTTGGTTGAGGTAAATTCACTATTATAAACTTTTGGGAATGAAATTGTAGCAATGAAGAGGTAGCAGTCCTAGTATGCTCACCTGTTTCAACCCCAATATCAGACAAACCATCCTCCATTTCAAGGAAACAATCATACAAAAATCCAAGCCATAACCCAAGCTACAAATGTGAAGCCTTTGGACTTCCAGAATCCCTTAGCTAATAGGTTTTCTAGAGCCATAGTTCTAGTCCAGAATAACCTCATTCAAGACTATGAGTGGTGCTATCCCTGTTCTATGCCCCATAATCATAACCTCTTCCCAAATGGAGTTTTGAGTCAATATATCATGGTCCAAGGCATACCAACCCCATCTGACTCATCGGCTAAACTAAAAACCCAAGATAGTCAAGCCCAGATCATTGAGGAAACCGCGTTACTAAATTAACAAGCTGATGATTTTTGTGGATTGAATACTGACACATCCACAATAGCTGTAGATACACATTCTAATAAGAGGGAAATAGATCCTCAAAATTCCAAAACTAAGTAGTAAAATTCCAAAATTGAGTAGGTACCTACTTCACGTCCTCAAGCATAATCATTGGCGGATAAAGACGCAGGGAAGAAATTACCAAAAACACCTACCAATCATCCTTCAAAGGGTGATAGACCTACAGGTATTATAGTTCCCAATAAAAATTTCCCAAAGGAGGATTATAGTGCTCAAAAGGTTATCAGAAAAGTAGGGGCTATACCATTAAGTATTGTGGAGTAGATGAAAAATACTAGTTTGAGTGTCACCATGTGGGATGTGCTCTTAATTCCATCACAACAGAATTTACTGCGAGAAGCTTTGAACAACTTTGGCATTACTGATAAAACATCAAGTCCTGGAGCATCCATGACAACCAGTTTGTGTCATCTAGAAGCAAAAGGGATTCCTAGGGCCAATAAACTACCACCATTTTATATCTCTCTAATCATTGGTGATCATTTGGTTCATAATTGTATGATCGATTCCAGAGCTAGTAGCTCTTTCATGCCAAAATAGATTGTAGATGTGTTGGGTATCCCATATACTCCAATTTCAAAAGGAGTTGTCTAGTTGGATGGTAATACAGTCAAGAAAATTGGAATCATTAAGGAAATTTAGCTTACTGTTCATGTATGTCCTAGCTTGTTGTTCACACAAGACATATCAGTTATTGATCTCCCCCCTCTTTTTGCCATTTGCGTATCACGAGAATTCACTGCCAAGATGGGTGGTTATTTATTAGTAGACTGGTCACATATGATCTTGAGAACTCATTATGGAATGAAGGTAACTATAAGAGAAGAACCAATTTCTCTTACCCATGTGGAACCATACACATCCAAACCCATAGATGGTAACTATGCCATTTGTGACCCAAAAGAAGAGCTTGTGGATCATGAACCAACTACTCTTCTAGAGGAGGTTCCTGATATAGTTCTTCATGAGGTAAGTATAGACCATCAATATGACCCGTATGCTGATTTATTGGCTAACGAAGAATATGGTCTGTTGTTTTTGGATTAGATTGGATTGGGAACTTATTGTATACATAAAGAAGATACAACCGTGCCTCAGTTGGTTAAGGTACCCAGTGATTCTGAAGGACTTTGGTAGCTATTCTTTTATGGTTCAAAGAGTAAAAATGGATCTGGTGTAGGAGTCATGTTAATTTCTCCATGAGGGGATAAATATTTCTCATCTTTTCAGTTACAGTTCAGCTATTCTAATAATGTCACCAAGTATGAGGCTCTTATACAAGGGATGTAGCTATCCCAAAAAAGAGGAATCAAATCCCTAATTGATTTTGATGATAGAAAATTGGTGGTTCATCAAGTAACAACCTGCAATGCATTGAAAAATGATCTCTTAAGATCATATACGAATCGAGTTTGGGACCTAATAGAGGAGTTCAAAGCTTTCAAAATTCACGTGGTTCCTAGAAATCAAAATAAAGATGCTGATAGGCTTGCTACTATCAGATATCAATGTGATATACCTATGGACATCATGAAGGAAGGGAAACAAACAGTCAAAATGGTTGTCCTTCCCATAGTACCGGATAATGTAAGTAGTTGGCAGTTTTTTGATAGTGATGAACAAATTATTATTTTTCTACAACAAGAAGCAGAGTTAGCTGCCAAACACAAAAGTAAATTGTAGGAATCCTATGGTGACCAGGTCATTTAGTTGAAAGGAAAAAATTTTCCAAAAGTGTTGGTCACACTTGAATCTATCTTCAATTCGGATGACTAGGCCAAACGACAAAGCATAAATATGGTGGTCAAGGAAGAAGATTTAGAGGAAGTTGAGGTGGCCAACAAGAAATGTTTAAAGATCGGTAAGGTATGCACTACTCAGGAAAAGGAAGATTTCATTGAATTGTGTTGAGAATATCATGATATTTTTTCATGGAGCTATAAATACCTGCGTGGTTTTGACCCAGGTCTAGCTCAACACATGATTGAATTGGATCTAAACACTAAGCCAGTTCATAAAAAAACAAAGGCCAATCAATCCCAAGGTTGAGCCACTAATGAGGAAAGAGCTAACCAAGTTTATCGAAGCCTGCAAAAATTTTCCCATCAAACATTCATCGTGAGTAGCTAATCTAGTGCCCATAAGGAAAAAGAATGGAGAGATTTGAATTTGCGTAGATTTCATGGATTTGAATCATGCCTTATTAAAGGATCATTACCCTCTTCCGTTAATGGAAAAGATCCTCTAGACAGTGGTAGGATCTCAAAGGTTTTCTCTACTAGATGGCTATTCAGGGTACAATCAGATTCTAGTGTAAGAATCTGATCAATTCAAAATGGATTTCACCATTAAGTGGGGCATATATGCATACAACAAAATTCCATTCGTATTGTCTAATGTAGGGGCTAATTTTCAAAGAGCCATGGACATGGCATTTAAAGGACTCATCAATGATATGATATTGGTTTACCTTGATGATATAACTGTCTATTCAAAACATGATGAAGATCATATTGCCTATCTAAGGAAAGTTATTTGAAGGTGTAGAGAGTTTGGGGTCTCACTAAACCCTAAGAAATGCATTTTTGTAGTTCAAGAAGGCAAGTTATTGGGGCATATTGTTTTAGCTACAGGAATCTCGATCGACCCATCCAGGATTTATTCAATTTTGTCTCTATCCCTCCCAAGTTGTAAGAAAGGTCTCCAGAGTTTCTTGGGAAATATAAACTTTGTTCAGAGATTCATTTCCCAATTTGAAATGTTAGCCAAGCTACTGACGGCCATGCTTAAAAATAACATTCTTTTCTCATGGAAAAAATAAGGGAGAGAAAGCTTCGAGGCTATCAAAACTACTATTTCCCAAGCTCCTACGCTGGTAAACCACCGGTTTGAAAAGGATTTTATTCTCTATTCTTTTATAGGTCATGAGAGTATTTTAGGTTTCTCACTCAGAAGAATGATGATCTGATGGAGCAACCAATTTCCTTATTCAGTCAGTCTCTCAAGGAATATGAGCTCAAGTATTCTTTCATCAAAAAATAGGTCTTTGCGGTCATTTGAGCTCTAAAAAAGTTCAGGCACATGTTGTCCAACAATAAGGTATACTTGATGGTTTCTCATCCTAGTGTTAAAGAGTTTTTGTTGAATAAGGAGATGAATGAGAAACATGCTAGGTGGATCAAAAAAGTAATGGAGTATGATGTACACATTAAAGTCACTAAACTTGTCAGAGGTAAGGGGTTATGCCAATAGTTGGCTGTAGACATGGAAATTAAGGATGTTAAGGATGTCGCACTTTTCAATATTGATGAAGGAAATAATCATATTGATTGGTTAACTAAGATGGAAAATTTCCTCCTCTCAGGAGTATATCCTCCAAATATGGATAAGATTCAACAATGTACTTTCCATCTCCGGTCTATTCCATATGTTGTGGTAGATGGCGTTCTTTTCTGAAAGGATTTGAATGGTATTCCTTTATGCTGCATCAAACCAGAGAAAGTGAACAAGATATTGGAGGAGTCACACAATGGGTTGTTAGGAGGACATTGATCGGCATGAATGAATACTACCAAGATCATGCAAGCCAGTTACTACTGGCCAGACTTGTTCAAATATGCCTATGTTTGGGTAAGTAAATGTAAAGAGTGTGCTCTTTTTGTAGGCAAACAGAAGCTGGAAGCTCTTCCGTTGCATCCCGTTCAGGTGGATCAACCCTTTTTTCAATGGGGGTTGGATTTTATTCATATGATCAATCCTCCATCCAGTGAAGGACATAAAAGGGTCCTTACTACGATAGATTATTTCACCTGCTAGACATAACTGGTGGCCTTGAAGGAGAGAAATGAAAAAGTTGTCCTTGAATTCTTAGAGCGTATCATGACAAGGTTTAGTGTTCCATTTACTGTTATCTTTGACAATGAAATGGAGTTCCTCGGGATGAAAATAAGTGAATGGGCCACCAAAAATGGGGTCTATCTAAAGACTTCATCTAACTAATATCCACAGGGAAATGGGTTGGTTGAATCCAGCAATAAGAATATGATAAGAATCATCAAGCACACAATGGAGACAAAAAAAAGGACACGGCATACGTAGCTTAAGGTTGCTCTATGGGTAGATTGAATAACACCTAAAAAGGCCATTGGGGTTTCACCTTTCATGCTTGTATATGGATGAGAAGCAAAACTCCCACTTTCCTTAGAAATACCTTCCTTGGACTTGGCCTATCAGCTTGAGGTTATGGAGGATGATGCTTTAACAGTGAGATTTTCTGAACTCATGGAGTTGGAGGAAATTCAGAACACAACTATGCATACACTAACACAACATCAGAATCAGGTTAAAAAATCCTTTGACAAGAAAGCTTCTGATAGATCATTCAAAGAAGGAGATTTGGTACTTAAATGGGATGAAGATTGGGCTAAACTAGGCATGTATGCTAAGTTTGACACCCTCTAGAGTAGGCCCTATATTATTACAAGTTACGAAGAGGTGAATTCTTTTCATCTATCCAGACTCAACATAGAATAATTTACCATTCATGTGAATGGGATACATATCAAGGATTGTTTTTGAGATTTTTCCACCCTATACAGTGTCTTAACTTTTCCTCCAAGTGCTCTGTACATCATTTTGCTTTCTTTATTTTTTACATTTTTGTTTTTGATTTCATTTTTTTTTTCTCTTTAGGACTCTTTTTCCCAATGTTTTTCTTAAGGCTACTGGTCTAAAATCTTAGCAGGAAAGCATTCCTTGGAGCTCACCAAAAATGTTAGCAATTTAATCTACCTTGAGAAAATGTCAAAAAATAGTTAGATAATTTTTTTTGAGAAAATCCCTTGTACAGTGAATTCCTCCAAGTCCCGAGGTCTTAAATTTTTAGAATTTGATTTCAAAAATTTTCTCTTTTGGAGTTTTAATTGCTCATTCTTGGAATTGTGTTTCAAAAATTCCAAAGTCTGAAATCCCAAAAGTGCAAAATTTTAGACTTTCGGGCTTTTGGGGTGCGGAGTTTTGAGGATGTTTTGTGAGTTTTTCCTTTTATACTTCCAAATTCCAAAAGTCTGAAAGTCCAAAATTTCAGAATTTTAGGCTTTCAGGTTTTGGAACTCTTTCATCACCATTTCTCTTTTAGCCTCCAAATCTCTAAAGTCTGAAATCCTGAATTTCCAAATTTTTCAGAATTTCAGGTTTTTGAGTTTTAGGATTTCGGGGTTTTTCCGATAAATTAATTCTTCACCAACCCCGTACAAAACATAATTTTTCCATTAATATCGGTATTTTTATTTAAACTTGATTTTTTACTGTCATTTTCACCTGATAAGTTAATCTAACATTCCATTTTCTCAGTTTTTGTGACTCAAGGTATTTTTATTTGTTTATTTCTTTTTTGTTTAGGTCTTCATTTTTTTTCTTTCTCGTTTGGTTTCACTCGGTGTGTTTTTTCGAATGACAACTCCCTTGATTCACCATGCCTTATATTTTGAGTCTTTTAAAGTTTATAGGTTTTTTTAGGTTTCTCTCAAGTTTTCCATGCTTCTTCTCAATGATTGTCATTTTTCAAGAAGGTTATTTTCCTTGTTTCCATCGGAAAAAACAATTGTTCATTTGTTTAGGAAAAATTTTTCGTAGAAAATTTCAAGGAAATTTCCATTTTAGAACTTCAGAGAAATTCATGTCGGAAAAATATTTCGGAGATGTTCAGTTCAAAATTTTGGAGAATTTGATTTTAGAGGTTTCTTCTGGAGCTTTTGTTTGTAGGATTTCAGAGTTTTCTATTTTGGGTTTTCGGGGATTTTATTTTCAGAATTTATCCAACTTCGGCTTTCGAAATATAGAACTTGATGTCTACTTCTAGTTTAAAGGGACAAGAGAAGATGAAGTATTCATTTCTTGGAGTTGCCCCTCAAACATGCTTGTCTTCTGACCTACGCAATATAGGAGACATTAACTTAGGTAAAATTGACTTTCTTGATTTCTAGGACAGAGTCAAGGCTCCAAACAAGAAGCCTTGGATGTAAGCCATTTATAATAGTGGGATCATCCTTACTGCAGGTTTTCCTACTTCAATGCATTATCCAGAATTGGTTCTAGCTGCAGCTGCCCACTTTGATGTAGAGTTTTTGACAGTCAGAGATGCAGATGACAAGGTGGTAATTCACCTAGACCCTGACTTATTTGAAGATATTCTCAAGTTAACCAACGTTGAAGATGATGCTACCATTTCACCAGAAATAGTAGTAGTGTATTGGGAAAAATATGTTGAGTCATGCACAAAAGTTATGATGAAGAGTTACTCGGCTAAGAACATGGTTAAGTTACCAAAAATGATGTATAGGGCAGAATTTATGTAGGAATTCAATGATATCATTGTACTCTTAAGTCATGTCTTAGGTCTTCTTTCTGCAAAGGAATTCTGAGAGTGGATGTTCTTATACATTTCCACTATAAAAAAGAACAAATATCTTATCAGGTGGGGAGAGCATATCAGTAGCTCTATTGGTTATTAGTTGAGTAGGGTGTCAACTACGAAGAATTTATACATGAAATCTTTTCTAGTCTATGCTGCTGCTGCCATGGGAGATTTTTTAGGACTGAATACCAAAGGCATTTGCAACACTTTTCAGATTTATGACTTCTATCCCAAAATCACCTTGAATGAGGGAAGGAAACATTTGCTAAGAATAAGTGATGCCTTCTTCACAGTCATCCTCAACCGTTTTGATAAGGAACTGTACAAGGAAGTGTGGGAGTGGGGGAAATATATCTCCAGTTCCCTACACTTAACTATATTCGGGTTCCAGGTTTCATAGGTGCTCCAAGAAAATTTACAGTGTGTCCTACAGATAAATGGTAAATGGGTTCTATTGGAGTTGGTTTGACCACTATTGGATTATCATTGAATCCAAAACAAGTGTCACAAAGTGGGAATGCATTTCCCTATTTCGATTGGTAGGTACACCTACTTGAATACTCACAAAGCCAAAAATGTTGATGTAGAGATGACTGAGGTAACTCTGCAAAATTTTCATCCTCAAACTAGCTTTGACTATTGGGGAAAGTTTGACCAAACAAGGCATTCCAATGCTCATATTCCCCAATTAGAAGATATCTGGGTCTATTGTCAGGATGAATACATCATCCGATAGAGGGATTTTGAGAGGCCGACTCTGGATGAGATATGACAATACATTATATATGATGTGCTAGAAAATATGCGGGACAATGATGAGGTTTTGGATGAAGCATACAAGAGTGGTGACATTGCCAATCAACCGCTACCATGGATTGATTGGTATATCTAAGAATGTGATAATACAAAAGAGAGGGCGGGAACCATTCTTCAGAGGTCCTACAACTGGCTGACTACTTTTGGAATCAAACCAAAAGGAGTTGAGAAGATTATAAATACAAGAGCCCCACCAATCATAAGCCTAACAAAACCTATAAAGGGAAAAAGGTCAATCCAAAAAAACCCTATAGTTCCAAGAAAGATTTTTTTCATTTTTGGTGGCTCATCTCTTCTTAAAAATCCTATTTCTCAAACCGTACCTCTAGTAACAACTGTGGCAGAAGTGGTCATAGTCAGTGATTCTCCTGGTACTTCACAAGGCCCATTAGTTCCTTCTTCTCTCCCATTTTCCCTTCCTGTATCAATTTCTCCCACTTCTACCATTAGTTCTCTCTTCCCATCTCCTTCTATGGCTCAAGTGTTCTCATCCCTTCTAGCTCTCCCGGCTGGAGAGAATATTGGGTCACCTTTTCTTTCTTCACTTCCTTTATCACTTCCACTTCCTTCCATTCCATCCTCTAATATCATTGTGTCAACTCTTATTTTTTTAATTACATTCACTCCTTCCATTACCACCACTTCTATCCAAATACCAATCAGTGTTTCTAGCACCCTTTCCTTGACTCATGTATCAGGTATTGCATCTACTACTCCATATTCCTCAGTATCAACTATCCCAAAGTGGTTATTCAGGAAGAATCCTAAGCACAAACAGAAAGTGACTTTAGAAGATATTATAGATCCCAACATTATGGAGAAAATACCCAAGAGATAGATTAAGAAACCAAGGACCATGTCAAATTTGATAGTAAATCCATCTGGAGAATGGGTGATAGAGGTCGCCACCCCTATTAAGGGAAAGACCAAAGAAACAATCATGTTTGTGGACTATCAGATATCCAGGGTTTCATTAGGAAAGGCTACTCATGAGGGAGCTAGACAGGATGTACATACTGCTCTTGGGGCACTGATGCAAAAATATGACAAAGATAAGGCCAAAAAGGATGAACTCAAGGCAAGGTCGAGAAAATCACAACATTACTAAAAAAAGTAACACAACCCACTCCATCTACCGAAACCTCATCTACTATGGCCATGACAATTTTAGCTACCATTGATGATTTTTCTTATCATGAGATCGAAAATCTAGGCCAAAAAGGGAGATCAATAAATGGGTGGATAGAAAGGATATTGTTGGAAGCTAATCCTTTTATCAAGGAGGTTATCATGATTTATAATGATTTGCAAGATGGGAGGGTTACTATTTTGAGAATGGATGAAACCTTCTCTGAGGAAAATAATAATATGAATTTAAAATTGGCAACATGGAGTGAGATTAGAGCAGTGGATTCTGATTTTCTCCTTTAAGAGGAAGTGATCGATGATGTCTCCAAATTATTTGAATATCAGAAGGCTATGGAATTTTGGTGCCAAGTATTGCAAGATTTGATCAAAAAGTTAGATGATAAATGATTGGAAGTTATAGATGCCCTGAATGATATTTCAGAAGAGTTTGATATTGCTAATTGCAATTTTTTCAATGAGAACATCGATGCTCTTCCTATGGAAAAGATTAAAGAAAGTTTCAAAGAATTGGTGAAATGAGATGATGAAGTCACTAGAACTTTCAGCTCCGATTCTATTGACAGGCTGGTTTTATGCCATAATTTCATAGGAAGAATGTAGAAAGTCATGAGCAAGCCAAGAAGAGTCCCATCTAGAATAACAAGGGAGATCTAGACAACAGATGTGGCGAATAAATATGTATGTGGACCTGAGGATGAAGAGGTACAGGGGATAATTAAATGCTTCATAGAATACAAACATTGACTGACCATGTGGGAAGAAATCCAAAAGGAATCTGCGAAGGAGGAGGATGTTGGAGAATTGGGCCGGGCTGAGTAGCCATGAGAGGATGGATTGGATCTCTAGATCAGTCAAAATTATAGGGTTGACTAAGTCAAACACTTGCAACATTTTTTGCTATTTTCATGGGAGCTTGTTCCCTTAATTTAATAACATTTCTATTTTTAGTTAAATGTTAGTTAAGGGCCCAACTATAATGGCTCAGCCAAAAAGAAATTATAAATAGATGAATGTATTGGAGTAGAGGAAATATACATTTTCTAGAGATTTTTTTGTGAAGTTTCTCTCCAAGATTGGAAGATTACTTTCGAAATTTGTGAAACCTTCTAATTTTATTCAGAATTATATCTTGCCATTGAAAGTATGAATTACTGTGTGGAATAATTAGTCATTTCATGCTCCGTGAATGTGAATCCTTGGCATTATTGATTATTTTGCCTTTATTTCAGATTATCTATTTCATATTGTGAATAAATAGTGTAATAATCTTTCATCAGTTGTGAGAATATATTTTCTTTCTGTTGAATAAAAGTTGCACTATTATTATCAAATGAAGTAGATGTTTACAGTGTGTTTGAGTCTATCCTTCTGATAAAATTATCTGTGTATCAAATCAAATCGTATCTTTGTCATATATATGTTCAAGTTTAACAAAGGAGTATGTGCTTCCAATATATGGTAATTGTTTCCCTTTCAAGGTTACAATAGGTGAAGGTGGCCAATGATGCAAGCATCCTACCCACATTAACCCTTATGGAGGTAAAACATCCCTTTTATGGGTGCATCACCACTTCTAGTTTAGGTTTTATTTCCTTGCATTTTTCTCTCCCTAATCCCATGAAAATGTTAGCCTAGGCTTAGATAGTCATTTTTTTACACTAGGAGTAGTATAACACTTAGTTTAGGAAGAGGAAGACAGAATTCTCCGGAGGTTCACCTTGAGCCCAAGTCCCATAGCTTGAGAGGTGATCCCATGTGTCCCAATCACACGGAATGTCATGATTCATTCTCAATCCATTCGGGGGGTGCAGTGATTTGGAGACAACTGTTATCTATTGAATTCATGTTACCATTGTTGGGTATAGAGAATACAGGAGGATTAGATGATGAATAAGCCCTTTAGGAGAGGATTGGTAAGTGAATGCATTTAGATGAGAGGTGGGCTATTTCTTACTGGAGTAAAAAAAAAATCTAGGAAGAATGCATGACATGCTAGACAAATCAAGAAAAAATAGTTTGAGGTTGGGCAGATGGTTCTATTGTATGATTCCAAGTTTTTGTGCCATCCTAGGAAATTCAAAATTCATTGGATGGGCCCATACATTGTATCTTATATACTTGATTAAGGTGCTTTCCATTTACAAGCGTTGGATGGAACACAGTTACCAGGACATTTCTAGTTAGCCTAGGATTTCCCTTAATGAATTTCCCTTTTTTGTGTTTCTATTTCTTGTTTCTTGTTCCCTTTCTTTTTGTTTGTTGTACACTAGTAGCCACTTACTATTTCAAAATTTTTCTATGTGCAGAGGACCACACATCTATTTTTGTACGGGGTGAAGTGATGTGATAAGTACTAAAAGTTGGTATTGGAAGCTATGTTTTGATGTCCCAGGTTGAAAGATCAAAAGCATGTGGATTGGAAGAGTACGCATAGTAAAGGTGAACATGAGGAGTTTGGTGTCAGAAAGGCTTTACAAAAACCATGTATAAGGGTGAGAATCGTAGGAACAACATGAGGTAGGTGATGTCAAAAATTAGGATAAGGACAGAAGAAGTGCCTTCAACGTTGAAAGCACACGCACAAGGATCTTTGATTAGTAAGGATTTTTGTGCACTAGAAGGTTGTAGAAGTCTTTGCACAGGAGTAAAAGCGCTGAAGGTTAACATTAGGAAAATGTTCCTTTAATGAAAAAGTACATTGGTAGGTGGCATGACATTTATTATGAAATTAGTTTTTACCTTGTATTTGTTTTATCAAATATCTCTCGCGAACTAGGGCATCCTTGAAGAAAATTTGTGTGAAAAAGGGTTGTGAATATTTGCATGCATAGCTAGTTTGATCAGCGAACCAGAGTGGAAAAAGAGTACATGGGTGTGAGTGGAGAAGGTCGTGTAAGAGTATCCTGCTGGTGTTACACCATCTTATGGAAAAGGGGTTTTTCTAGGATAGGGTTGTGTAACTAGGGCACGGGGTTTGAAGGAATTTTTGCAAAGGAGTAGAGCCGTGAAGTTGAGAAGAGCCAGGATCAGGAGAAAGGAAGAATTTTTAAGGACCCGATGCAGAAAATGACACCAAGGAAAGTAGTAAATGTTTCACTGAAGAAGGGCAAGGGCAAGGGGAAGCAATATGTCTCCACCAGTTTCAATGAAGAATGGTAAACAGAGATGTAATGTCCAGATGTCATATTTCTTGGTAAATAATGGGTATCACATGTTAGAAAGATGGCTTTGAGTGACTAAAACCATCGAACGAGCCCCACAAAAAATGAGATGGTATTAGAACTAGTTCACCCTACAAATAAGAGGACACCAGATGGAATTCCTATCAATGATGGTGAGGTAAAGGTGAAGATGGAGAAGGATAGGTTATTTCAACTCTATGAGTTTCCCTATTTTTCCAAAGCTGAGCAAGTATACTAGTGGTTAATGCCATGCATGCATGAAGACCACTTCTACTTTACAGGACTAAGGATGCAAATAACTCCCCAGCTGATTTATAAGTTTACTGGTCTTATCTGTGAAGGATAATCATTAGATGATGAATTGGATGATAAGGATGCCATTAAGAAGACTGTTAAAGCTTATGACTATAAGAAGGGTTCACGCTACTTCAACATTTCTGTAATTTCTGACCCTATAATGAGGATGGACATGCACTTGGTCACAAAGATGAATGGTCAGGAGAGATGGAAACAAATAAAAAAGGCTTGGTTGAAAATTTTCTGTAAGATCTCATAGGGTAACATCTATAACCTATCAGATTTCATAATAGAAGAAATCATCAACACCACGCATGATGGAGAGAAGATCATGTTTAGTAATGTCCTACTTACCATTGTCTTCTCAGATATTGGAGTGCTCGATGGGCCAGATAAATTTGTTTGGGAATACCCAGATGAGAACCCTTCCCTCACAAAAATATTTGAGTAATACACTTGTGACACCATGATGGCCGCCCACAAGGCGTGCCTATAAAAATGGTATAAGAGGATGCATGAAACATTTGGCACTAAATGGAGAATACCCAAGAAGTTACCTTCTTTATTATAAGGAGAAGTTGAGTTCTCCATATACTAACGTTTTTGTATTGGTAGGTTTACTCTGATAGATGGCACCAAGGGTCCCTGGTACAAATTTCCATTCTCCTTCACATCACAATACTTCCAGGATGGGGTCAATTGATTTAAAGAGGTAAAGAAGCTAAGGTTTTACCTCAGTATGACAGACCAAGATTACCATGAGCTTTGTAGAAAATTGATATATCCCAAGAAGCACACCTATGTGGAGAAGTATGTCTCCCATGACGTACATATGTTGAAACCAGTGACATTTCCTGTTACTAAGAGGACCGCAACAAGGTTATACCTGTGTATAAGGCCTAAGTATGAGAAATTTGCTTACATTGAAAATGATATCTCTATCTCAGAAGACCACACCATAAGGAAGAAGGAGGAAAAGGGAGAGAGAGGAAGCTTCTGATAAAAAGGCACCAAACAAACATACAGTGAAGTCTGTAGGTGCGCAGGAGTCACGTGTAAGACCAAGTACCTATGCAAGGAGGAAGAAGTCCCCACAAAAATAAAAAGAGAAGACACCTAAGGAAGAGGTGCCAAAGCAAGAGAAGTCCCCTATAAAAGAAGAATCACTGGTGAGAAAGGAATCACCTAGAAAATAAGAGAAAGAAAAGTCTCCTATAGTGGAATCACCAGTTAGGAAGAAGAAAAGAGTAACATAAAATGAAAAATAAGAAGAAATAGAGAGCATGGGGGCCAAAAAGGGCAATGAGGATGATGAAGACCATGGTGAGGCTCAGAACCACCCTGTGTACAATGTACAAGAGTTAAAGGAAGATGGAAATGAAGAGAAGGATAAGGATGAAGAAGGTGCCCATAACCAGGGAGGAAGTGAAGAAGTAAACATGAAGGATCAAAAGACTCCAAGATTTAATAAGGACCAAATAGAGGATGCCATGGAGAGGGAGGTAGAAGGAATTATAAATGACTTAGTGGATCAAGAGGTGAAGCAAAACGTTGAGAAATTATTAAAGGAAAAAGAGGAAAGAAAAAGTGTGGGAAAGGAGTATGGAAGCATGGGCGAAGACCCCAACTTAGTAGTAAGCTTCCCAAAGGCAGTGCACATAGGTGGAAAGGGCATAGTAGTGGGGAAGAAACAAGAAATGACTTAAATTAATGATCCAAACAAGGTACTAGACATGCATTTATAAAGTACAGTGCCTACAAACCAAATCCTTACATTATCTTCTTTCGATGAAGAGGGTGTGTACCCATGCACGAGGAAAATGCTATCTTGGGATTTTGAGTCCCATGTTGATGAACCTGAATTGGAGGTCAACCAAGATGTATTGATGAAGATACTAGATGCGAAGGGAGTAAAACCTATGGTGAATTCCAATAATTTTCCGATGATAAAGTTTTTAACGCACTCAACAAAGTTTCGGTGGAGGTAGAAGCAAGACTCTTCGACAGAAATGCCATAATAAGGGTATTGGAGGAAGAGCTTGGGAAAAAGAATGAGGAGATCATTGAGCGAGACAAAGAGATAAAAAAAAGGAATTGATGAGTGCATAATTAAAGTACAAACTGAGGGATGAAAAGGAAAAGGTGCACAAGATCAATAAGAAGATAGAAGCCATTTCAGACACCATATTTTTAAAGCACCCAGACCTGGCCCCACTTGAGTAGAAATACGAGTCAACCATGCACTACTTGAAATAATTAACCCACATCCTCACCATGGAAATGTGTCCACTTGCATTGGATTTGGAAAAAGAGACAATGGCACGCTAGAAGGAGGAAGAAAAAATTAAGATTGGGGAGACAGTTACTCGGTATTCTGAGCTTCTTGTCATTGTAAATACCGTTGCATAAATGGCCAAGGCTGTATATGAAAATTGAGTTGACAGAGACAGGGTAGTAGCATATTGGTTTCTACACATGAGGTGGATTTAAAGGAATTTAAATAAAATAACAAAGGCAACAGGGAAGAGTGTGATAAGATCCTAGCCAAGGTTGAGAAAAAGTTGGAAGTAATAGAAACCTTACGGGGTTTGGTTAAGAATTAGATTAAAGAGCTATATCCCTAGGTCACTCACAAAATGGACGTGTTGTTCAATCTTAGAAATCAAATAGAAGGAATTGTAGATACAATGAATGCTAAGAGCAATGAATTGAGTTTGTTATTAAGTAAGTGCTCTAGTAGGTGACCTACTTCAACATGTGCAAGGTGAGGTAGATTCCTAGGAGAATATTGAAGCAACCATAAAGAAGGAATTCCCACTCCTACAATAGTAGAAGATTATTCTATTCTTTCATTCTTTATTCAGATTTTCCCATTTCCACTATATTTATTCTTTGAGAATTAGGTTGTTACCGATGATGGAGCACACACGTAGTTTAGGGGTGATACTGGTCCATAAATATTGGCTAAGTACAAAGAGGCACGTGTGCACAGGACCAGTGAGAAGAAGGGCATTCAAGAGGAAATCCCATAGGAACAAAGAGGTTTAAGAAGGGTTTTAGTAAAACCAGGGCATGCGTGGGAGATAGGACATGGGTTTAAAGGACTTATCCATATTTGGAATTTTAGAGGCACTTGAGGAAAAGCATGAGGACCCAAATAGGCATGATAAGTGGATAAGGTGCCAGCTTGGAGCCTTGGAGGCCAAGAAAAGGATATTCCATGTAGGGAATATTCCTAAAGACATCATTACATAGAGTGGAAGGTTTGAATACGGATAAGAATTCACCTATGAAGGACCACATCGACACTTGGAACATACTCTGTGCTTGGAGAAGGCCACGACGGTGGGGTGTTGATCTTATATAAAGGAATGCTTGGGCCAGTGATAAGGACAAAAGAGATATACATAGAGATAGGTAGATGAAACCCACATGAAGAATACATAGAGTAACGAAGTTTTGCAATAATGCTAGGGTTTATAGTACTTAGTGCTAGAGGGTTGTAAGGGATACCATGATCATATGTATGGGTAATGGGATATATAACAAGGGATAGAATGGGGAAAGGTATAGTTAGGATCTCATGTTAGAGAGGTTTGCAGGTGTCAAGTCTCTTTCATTTAATATATATGGTATGAGATGACCCTTTTGACTATAATGTGGCTACCAAAACTATTTTAAATCAATATATATATATATATATATGGGTTTGTTCTGTATATCTTGTTTATGGGTACAAACCCTTATTATATTTAGCATGTTATAGCTGAGATCTATTTTACTATGCCTCATTCGATGTTTATCTACCTTCTCTAATGCATGGGTGTGTGTGTGGATATGCTAGTTTTATGTTCTTATTTAATATGTATGTATTTCTATCACTACAAATAAACCCCATTAATGGCAGAACTTTCTCACAAAGCTCACATAAAAGAGGGGCTCAATTCCCATGTGTGCCTAGGGTGAGTGCCCAGTGCCCCTTGGGTGATAGAATGATGCACTTGGTGTTAGAAAGAAGTGTTAAGGGTAAAATAAATGACTACAAAATGGCTAAGTATTAGCCATGCGTGGAGAACCATGTGTAGGAAGGTGCACATAGATAGTGAAGATATATGTAGAGTCTAGAAGGAATATGTAGGACTGCGTACACAAAATTAAATGATCAGGATGAACACTGAAGCATGTGTGTATGAATAGGAAACAAATAAATTCTAATGTGTGGAGGTGTGCGTGATAGGGGAAGAAAGAGTCAACACATAGAGGTTTGTGCATATACATTAGATCTAGGACTATCCGTTTTCCAACAAAGTATAAAAATAGAAAGAAAGTAGGATGACATGACATGTAAGCAAGCTCCAAAAAGAGAAATGAACATGCAAGGAAATACAAGGATGATGCATGAAGACAATATAATTATAAGAATTAAATAATGTTGAGGCCGAGCTATTTATAGCTTGAACTAAAGATAAAGCAGAGTTGTAAAAACATGTAATCTATGTTTAACACATATATTATTAGGAAAATCCATGTAAGCGGTGAAGAGAAATTTCCCACCATGATAAATAGGTGTATCAATCTTGTAATTAAAAATTTGATGTAATGCGGAAGGAAATGATAGTGCTTTGAGTTTTCTATGCACACGTGGTTCAATACTAGGATGCGATTATAAGTTTCTATCTAATACAAGGTATTTATGATGGACAATTGTGTATGGATTGTCAAGATTAGAAGATCTGAGTATGGTATTATGGGAATCCAAAACATATTAATCATTGTCTATGTTGAATGATTTCCTTATTATATGTGTTTTTAATCTATGATGATATATCTTCTTTCATATTATGTTATAATGGATATGATGATTATGTATGCTCTAACCACATCTTATTAAGCATCTAAAGAGGTACCTGGTGGTTGCGAGAACTTTGAGTGACCATTTATACATTATATGGATTAAGTTCTAGTGCACCCAAATAAAATTGGTTAGTAAAAATACTACATAAATCAACGGGGCAAGAGAAATGGGATTTTGAGATGGTTTACAAAAATTTGAGATTTTGTATGGGTTTTGATGGTTATGAAAATTGAATTCTTGTTTAGGCCATTCTGAGGGAAAATCAACTCCAAATTGGATGGGACTTAATTCATTGGAAATATATTTTGATATGAAGAGATTCTCCAAATTGGTGATGATCCCTCATCAAAAATAATAAGAAATGGAATAATAAGTTCTAGCTAGGAAGGAAGCTTGAAAATGGGTTTAATGGAATATAGGAATTTTTTTCAGTCCTTAATTCTGAGAGCAATACTTGTCTAAATGGATTTATTTTCATTTTTTTGGAGAGCTATTGAGGAGGGGAACAAATGTTCTTAATTTGGAAAATATATATGGTGGGATTTGGGAGAAAATTGAGAAACAATTTCTATTGCAAATGGGGTTTTTGAGTGGTTTTTGAGGTAGAAAGTGGTTTCACTCAAAACTCATGCATTTAATCATCATAACATGTGTTTAATAACTCAAAATGGATGTTTTTATGAGGGTATATTGTTGTCAAAGTTTGATAATTTTCCTCTATGTAGTTTTTTCACAACGAACAAATCAAATTTGAGTGGTTTTGTTGAAACAAGCTTGGAACAACTAAACCTTCAATATATCATAGAACAAGAGTACTGCCACTAAGTGAAATTATCTTGGAATCAATGTAAATAATTTTTTAAGAGGATCATGTGGTTTAAATTTGAGTGGGGATTCAACCGTGGGACCAAAACATAAAATAAAAAAAAGTTATGGTAAAGCTAGGGCACAAAGGTGGTTTGGGGGAATGAGAGGTGCAAGAAAAGTGTTTTAGTGGTTTGGTGCTGCGACTTTATGTTTTATGGAATTTTTTTTGGGGGGAAAGTGGAGTTTTGAATGTGTTTTGTACATGGCAGGTGGAGATTGGAATTTGTAAATGAAAAGTGAGATTTCAACCTAGTTTGCAAAACCTATCCTCCAAAATGTGTCTCCACAGTGCACCTATGGTATACAAGGGGCCAAATTTTTCGTAGGGTGGAGATAGTGGGATCCACTTATAAATATCCTTTCATTTTTCCTATTGTCTCATAACCTTTTTCTTTTTTTTTGTTAGCCAATGAGAGTGAGGTTCAATTTTTAGGGTGGGGTTTGAAATTGGATAATTAAAAGTGCATTTTACCTCTAACATGCTGCCAAGCTCTCAAGTGTGCCAACACCACTTAATGACATCATCACGACAATGAGGAATTAGGGTAACGGAGTGCACTTTTTCCATGGGTTCACAACTTAGCCTTTCTAGGCCGTATAATATATGATTTTGACTATAAATAGTCCAAATAATCTAATGAAAGTATTTATAAAGTCTTAAAAATTAGTTTTTCATGAATTTTTAGAGAACTCACCACTTTTTCTTTAGAAAGTGTGCCATGAGCTGAACTGCTAATGGAGCTTAAAACAAGTATGAATTGAACTATCACTTGGGTCACGAAGGGGGTTCATTATGTTTCAAATTGATTTTTTTTAGAATCCTAACTCCGCTTAAGGTGCCTCAAAACTTTAGTGTAAGTTCCTTTTGAGAAATATCAATATGATTCAGTGTTGGGAGGGTTTCCTCTTCTAATGCTCCCAATACTTTGTATTACATATTCCATCATATAATAGATCCTGTAAGATTTTATATTACAAGGATTTGAGCTCTTACAACCACCTGAAGTTCCTAAAACATTTTCCAAAAGTTGAACCTTCCATATTGCACACATGTTTATTTTCCTTTAAAAAAACCTAGAGAGAAAGCTTTCACAAGACCATTCCAAAGCTCGTAGAATATCTTCTAAACCACATTGTCATAGAGAAAAATATAAGAACTTTTTATTGGCTACAATCTAGGATCCTGAAATGATTTGAGGATCTAATTTTTTCCCTAGAAGTTAACCTTTGAAAAAAGTCAATTTGGAAATTTATTACAATTTTGACTGGTTTGAATGGAAAGATGTAAAAAATTCAATAGGGTTGTCATGTAAAATGCGGGAAATTTTTACATGCCAACAATATTGTACATATTATTTTATATATATTCATTCCTACTACTCATTGTGTTAGGAGACATAAGGGCATGCTAGGGGGTTGTCTTATTTATATACTCTAATGCACCTACACTAGAAGAAATACATGGAAATTTATCCCACTTGTGAGGGGATGTATTATAGTGCCTAAATTGGTTTAACATGATTTAACCACTAGGGTCAGTATAGCTCCACACACACAAAAAGTAATGTGTTCTCTTCGATTTGCATTCACTAATTCACCTCCACTAGGATAAATACATGGATTTTTATCCCACTTGTAAGGAGATATAGTGTAGTGCCTAAATTGTTTCAAAATGAATTGACCATTAGGGTAAGTATAACTCCACCCACACAAAAAATTATTAGTTTTATTTAGCCATGTTGATGAAGTTTCATTTCATGTATTATATGGTTTTATTCATTGTAGTATTTTCACATAGTTACAAACCCTAGAAACATATCACAATCTCATTTGTAGGCATTAAAAGTCACCAGAAGCTAAAAAACCCTAGAAGTTTCTATTTAAAATTGGTATATAGTAGGATAGAACTAGACTATAACCCAACAAAAATTGTACGGTTTCATAAAAGAGTATTTTACACTCACAGTATCAAGAAAAAAACACTTTCAAGTTATTACCAAAATTTTTTATCCAATTTGCACATATAAATTATCTTTAACCTCTCTAATAAGCTAAGTATCATCCTTATTTGTGTTTTTTACAAATCATTTAATCACTTTATCATTATTTTCTGTATTAGTAGATATATTATGAGTTGTATGGTTGACGTAAAATAAGTAAGGAAAGAAATCATATAAAAGCCTTGTTTATTTGATTTGAGATTTAAACATTTACTTAACCCAAACCTTGATTGATCCCTAGGTGGCCCAAGGGGTTATTCTCCTTTTTAGTATTTTATCTTACTTTGTTCTCTTTTGTGTCTTAATGGATTATGTCGCAAGTGTTTTTCACTTATTTTTATATTAATGAGCCAACATCTGAGTCTGTCACCCATGTGGCTTGTGTGATGATTTTTCTCAATTTGAGTGTGATGAAACATACATAGTGATGGTAATGTTATGATTATAATACTTATGATTATAAATATCATTTTACTTACACCATCTCTACTATCATTGATGATCATGCTCAAGGAGAAGGCTCATCTAATGACTCTGATACCATTACACAAGGTCTTCCTGGGAGGATAATGTAACACCTACTTATCATGCTCCAAATTTAGGGAATATATTTTTCTATATATATATATATATATCAATTAATAACTTTATGATTTCATTGATTTAAAGTACCAACATTTAAATCCAACATCTATTAAAATTCAACTCCATTTGATAACTTCAAAAACCATGGGTAGCTGTATGTGTCAATTGATTCTACTTGAGCCCGCATAGTTAAACTCTCTATGAGTGTGTATTAAAAGTATACTACTAGTTAACCTTGGACATGTAATTATAATCAAGTGCAGTTCCTAAGTGTTTACTCGAAATTTAGTCAATCAAATTCCATCAAGAATCTCACACCATAGTTTAAAAAATTGGTGAATATGATAGTGTCATCAACAACTTCCACTACTTCAGCCAAATTTTGAGAGACATGGCTTGCATGCTCAGTTTTGGCACACTTATCATCAGAACATCTGGTCTTTTCAACCATACCATATCACTATGTTATTGGATTTGAATCAAGTATTAAATAATTTTAGGTTAATAATCACACACAAATTCAGACATGTCCAAACCTGTATGGGAGGGCAACATCCGTGAATAGGTTTCTCAGGGGAAGAAACGTCTTTAAGTAATATTGTGTCATTACATAATCATTCCTTCCATAGCCAAAATAAGTTGGGTACGGAGGGGTTCCTACCATTCAGGTAGATAAATCTTGTTCCCTGTTCAAAATGCCAGTATAGATTATACGGTTAATATTCATAAGGATCAATCTTAATTACGACGGACTCAAGGTCCCATATGAACAGGAATCATTTACATAATGACTCACATCATTATGTGATCGTGCATCTCATCCCCCCCCCTTAGCCATTTAGAGTTTGTTACATGATAAGACTCGTTTCAGATGGACATTGAAACCCATTTGTTACTCACACACACGTTAGTTAGTCTCGACTAATGCTCATTTTGTCGTAGAAATAGGTTTATTGCATGCAAATCATGTCTTTTAATTATACTTATGTTTGTGGCGGTACCATACTAGGTTAGGTGACATTTCCGAATAATTAATGTAAATCATTGTTATATTTAGTATGATTTCATTCAACCATGTGTTTACCACAACGAACAGGTATATGTACAGTATAAAATGTCAAACAAGTCTATACTCCCGTCAGTATCTTGTTGTCTAACAGGTACTTTACATTGTACTCAATTTGAATGTGTTCACAGTGACTAATGGTATATTAGATATATTTACTTCGTTAAATTGTCAGAGTAGTGAATTAAATCAACTACAAGTTATTCATCCAATAATTGATCCATTTTCATTTCATTTATATAATAAACATTAGGTGTGATTCAAACATACAAAATGCCATTACTAAATTATAAGGAACCAGTAAACAGTATTAGTTACAAAACAATAAAATTATTAAGACAATCGGATTATCCAAAATAATCGTTTATAATAACGGATATCGTGCCGGCTCCTTAAATATATAATGTGAAATATAGATTTTCTTTACAAGAAGTCAAACAAATAATACAATTGAATCAACTCTACATAACCGATACAGGCATGTTAAACAGGCGTGATCTTTCTTTACTCCAATTTGCCAAAGATAGACTTGATTCTACATCTGTAGGAGACAAAAAGATGGTAAAAAAGAAAAGTTCAAATGAAATAAGAGCAGATTGAAATTATCATCACCCTTCTTCTGTTTTGTTATTCCACAAATATATAAAAACATCTCACTAATTCCAACATATTCAAATATCGGTTTTACGTAATGAATGAGTTAATGTAGTAATCTTTATACATATATTTTCCTACTTATAAGAAAAGTAAAATTCTACATTCATAATAAACAGTAGTGCAGTACATTTAAGATTTTGAGCAAATGATTATCAATCAAAGTTAAACCTTGCAGTACACATCTAAAATTTACAGTTAAACAAACTGAAAAATTGGAAATAGAATAAATCACTAGAACCAATTCTGAGACATCATATTAACGGCGATAACACCCTTAAAACAAAGGGGTTGGTAAGTACTTTTTTACTACCTTAAGGCATCCAGACAATAGGTAATTAACTAACACCTTAATCATTCCTTGCAATGATAGGGATAAATTCTAATTTACCAAACCCCAATCACAATGAAAAATGCTTAATCTTATCAAACAAAGATTGTGCTTATAATTAATCTATTCAATAATTGATATCGGTAATTACCTTACTTATCAACAGAAATTAATGCCTTTATCTTATAAAAACGAGATAATGATTACCTTAAACCTTCTAAAAAAATATATAATGAACCATACTTTATCAAATGAATAGATAACTTAATCTTATCAAACAGAAATAATTGATTTACCTAATGTACAAACAGTTAAATGAATTAAATGCTTTAATCTTATCAGACAATGGTAATTGTGCGAACTGTCCTTTTTCAAACATAGATATACCAAATTGAAGACAAACCTGAATTTTCCATAGTAACAAAAATTTATTTTCATGAATTACAGTCACCAACCCATGCCTTTAGAGAAAATATACATATTTAGATCAACCCCCTATCTATGTAAAAAACTAATATTTTGGAATACGTCTAAGAATACCTAATTAAGAACCCCATTCATATATTCCTTTAAAAAAAAAACTCCAAATAAAGATATTGTTTTACATACAAAATTATTTAAATAGGCACAGGGCCTCAAGAAAATCGACCAACACCAGATTGAATGAACAGCATCGTTTATAAATTAAACCATATCCAGAGACACATTTATATATACAAAATGATCTATAATCTAAAGATATTCTAATCGATTATAACCCATCATGCGTACAAAATGATGCCCCAACATATTCAGGAAAAAAAAAAAAAACCCACACAAACCCAAGACAAAAAAAAATGATCCCTATAATTTGCATGTTTTTGAAACTAAATTATTTGAAAGAGAACCTAGATTTAAACTATACTAAAATGGATTTTCTAGATCTTACTGTTCCCAAATGATTTCCAAACTACTTTAGAAGCTAAACAACTTGAGTTTTGAATAGTTGAAGGTTACAATCCAACCAAAAAAGTATTCAAAAGTTTTAATCAAAGCATTACGGTCAAAATTAATGGTGGTGAGGATTTTTACTATTCGAAACCACAAATTAAATGTTAAATACCCAAAAAAATCCCAGAGATATGTTCGTATTTATATAAATCATTATAATGACAAAATTGAAGGAGGGAGAAGAACAATCCATGCAGGACAATAGAAGCTCTGAAATCTCCACTCCTATTCCTCTAAAATTTCCCTAGGAGTCGAGTAGAGAGGAGTAGTAAAAGTTATTCCTAATATTATCAAGAAACCCTAATTATAATGCTTCTCAATCCAAATAATAGTGCCAAAGACATGCAGGGTCAACTTATTAACAACAAAAATTTTCTCAGTCACCATTAAATAAATCACACAAAAAATCATGAACCATTAAAAAAAAAGCACTTAAAATATACCACTTATCATTGCAAAATAACAGATTCACGATGGAGTAGACTGATATAATGTTTCCCAGGTAGAGATCGAAAGAGCTGAAAAACTGAATTAAGAAAATGAACCATAGTTAACCACAAAAAAACCTAACAATATATACTTGAGAAACGCTTCATGTTGTCCAAGGTCGCATGATGAGTTAATCCAGTAAAGGAGTGTATGGTGCCACTAGTTACAGGGAGAGTCTATTCCTAGTTTACCTCCAATTCGAATGAATTTCCTTTAGCAAATTTAAAACTTAGAAAAATATTCATTCAAAACTTGCTGTTAGCTCAAAAATTATAATAACTTTATATTGCAGGGCGGTCCAACCTTAATATGACTAATCAACAAACATAAGCATGAAATCGATTAATTAATCATTATGTAGTAAGGGTTGGTCTTAGACCACTTTTTCCATTCTCATACTAAATAATTTTCACAAACCATATGGTTCAAAAGACCCATAATGGTTCATTTTGATGCCGTGAATAGTCTTAGACAATAGATAAATTAAAACCAAGATACACTTTAATTTTGGTGTCAATATTTATTTCCATTATAGAAATATCACCTAACTATTAGTGTTTAATAGTTAGAAAAATTACCTTTCCACACCCTATTAGTAT
The DNA here is from genome assembly GCA_019776745.2 of Taxus chinensis. Lineage (NCBI taxonomy): Eukaryota > Viridiplantae > Streptophyta > Pinopsida > Cupressales > Taxaceae > Taxus > Taxus chinensis. Next base: position 406,375,366 of record CM034148.1, read on the forward strand.
CAAATTTGGTGTTATTTAATCCCAAAATCATTTTGCGTCTTATGGTCTGTGCCCTTAACTGGCATGCAGATAGCAATCGTTAATTCATGTAAGTAGGTGAACACACATAAACTTAACCTTATCTAATATTTATCGAATCTATGGTCAATGTCTACTTCATCATAGGAGTTTAGTTAGAGATACTACAGGTTATTAAAAATTCATGCAAGTATAAATAGATAAAATGCTCAACCTCACATGATCCTTTCGACAAACATAACACATCGTTAATGCACACAGATGATGAGAAACAAAAAATCATCATCTACAAACAAGAAATGTAATAAAAATTAAAGACACAGTCACCTAAAAATTCATTGTAACGTCAGCAAAACACATGTGGAAACCATGACAAAATTCATGCATAATGCCACATATACATTCCACATTTTAGATGATAAACCTTCTAGTTAAGGGCCCACAAATACACAATCAAATATGGGACAATGTAATAGAACTAATCATGTTTAAAAAATTGTTTCACCACTCCAAAAAAAACCTTACGAACCAAAACAAAATGAAAAAAGGTGGGTGTGACATACTTCCCCCTTTAAAAATAAGTCTTCTCAATGATTAAACTAATAAACACTCAACAAAATCCAATCACAAATCGACAAGTATTTTTATTCTGTATTACAAAAAATAAGCACCAAAATTATATGAAACTTGAAAATATTTCATTTTTTAGGAAAATTATTTCTAGAAAGTGTATGGGGTGTTGTAAACTGAAAACCCCTTAATCATCAAGGTTTTCCAAAGCTCAGCAAACAATGACATATTTTAGTTCAATTTAAACAATAAAATCTCAAAAGATATCGTAATCAGATAACACATATAAGTTTTATCATTGAAATAAGTATGAAACATACCTTTTTATTTCTCAAGGATCTTTCCCAGTTTTTGTTTCTTCAAAAAATTTTGGTCCCATTGGACCTTGCCACTGAACTATATTTTGTTTCTAAGTGGCAGCCTATGAGTTTCCAACACTTGTATCAGCTCAAGCATGATGATTCTGCATCTGGAACTTGTAAAGGAGTTCGAATTTAGAACATGTGAGTGATAAGAAACATTACTTTTAAGAAAAAAATATGAAAAACCATCATGCATCTTGGACAATGTGGGATGAAACCCTAAATGTATCCTAGGACTCATCACTTACGCGACTCTCTTCGTGAATGTTCACATAGCAAGGTGCCAGTTTGACTGACTTATCAAACAAATTTAACTTTTCTTCTTGGGTTTTCAACCCTTAGGAAGAACCGTTGTCCCCTTGTTCAATTTTTGTCATCCCTTTTTAGATCTCCATAACAACGTCTCTTCTTCCTGGTAGAAACTTCCTTTAACCACTCACAATGAGTTTTCCTTGAGTTCTATTTTTTTAACATCTCAAGACCTACTACCGACTCTATCCTCCCCCGTATCCTAACTGATAGGAATGTTTTTTTTTCTAACACTTCACCATACAAGACGCTTACAAAATGGAGCCTTTTTAGTGAATGAATGGAAGTGATAATTTATAGTAAAATCAACTATGGAAGTATTTTCCGCACCTTTCCTACTACTCCATGTAGTAAATCCTGAGCATATCCTCCGCAATCTTCTGAATCTTTTCAGTTTTACACATTTGTTTCTGAATGGTACGGCAAAAATAACTATTTACTTTGTTCCAAAGGCTGAATTTAAGAGTTTAGGCCAAAAATGAGAATCATTATAGGATTCTTATAATAAAATGTTGATACCTTAAGTCTCACGCTAATGTAATTTGAGTAGGTCATCCATCCTTCTCTTAAGGATGTGCAAGGGCACAGTAAATTAAATCTAATGTGTAATAGAAAGAATGTATAATCAATTAACAAAATTTTCCTCCCAAACATTATGCTTAGTGATATCGCACTTAGATTACATTAGTCTCATAACATATACAATTCTCTTTACTCTACATATCTGTAATTTTTCTCTGTGTATGGCGCATACATAGCTTTAAATCTCACGAAAACATACATCTATTGTCTCATTTCACCTATACATTTGATTAGCATAAATATATTTTGCTACTCTACCTACAAAAAATAGAAAGACTGCTTATTTTGGTCCATTTTCTGTTCCTTCGCTTCTTCGTCACGGATTATTTCTTTGATATGTTCCGTTTTCTTTATTTCTGTGTCCTTTGTTTTATATTCTATGACTTCTTCTGTCTACACAGATTTCCCCTTATCTCAAATCTCTTTCCTTATCTTCACAGCTCTTTATGTTTGTGAATTGTTCCAAAAATTGATGAAGAACCCTGTCAACATCATCTCCTGACTGCAAATGATTTCTATTCTCGAACAACCAAAAGATGATACATATCT